>CAKNYM010051886.1:51220-83004 GCA_932195095.1 Andricus curvator | reverse complement strand
ATTCATTGTGAAACAACTTTTTTTGGACCTGAAAAATGTTTTCAATTCAGTTCTTAGGCCATTCGAAAATGGTCAAAAAAATCAAAATTAGTATCATAAAATGTTGTACAATTGTTTTTATAGTAAAAAATCAGATAAATGAAAATTACGTAGCAGCGCCAGCGGTGGGATTTATTCTGAAAAAAATTTTTTGAACGTGAAAAATGTTTTTAACTTATTTCTTGTGCCGCTCCAAAATAATAAAAAAATGCAAAATTAGTATCATAAAATGTTGTAGAGTTGTGTTTATAGTGAACAAATCATTCATGAAAGTTACGTGGCAGCGGTGGGAGTCATTGTAAAATAACTTTTTTGAACGTGAAAAATGTTTTCAATTTAGTTCTTAGGCCACTTGAAAAAGGTCAAAGAATGCAGAATTAGCATCATAAGAGGTTGCTAAATTGTACTTATTGTGAAAAAAAATAAGATTACTGAAAGTTACGTAGCAGCGGTGGGAGTCATTGTCAAACAACTTTTTTTGAACGTGAAAAAAGTTTTCAATTTAGTTCTTAGGCCACTTGAAAATGGTCAAAAAAATCAAAATTAGTATCATAAAATGTTGTACAATTGTTTTTATAGTAAAAAAATCAGATTAATGAAAGCTACGTAGCAGCGGTGGGATTCATTGTGAAACAACTTTTTTTGGACCTGAAAAATGTTTTCAATTTAGTTCTTAGGCCACTTGAAAATGGTCAAAAAATGCAAAATTAGCATCATGAGAGGTTGCTAAATTGTATTTATTGTGAAAAAAATAAAATTACCGAAAGTTACGTAGCAGCGGTGGGAGTCATTGTCAGACAACTTTTTTTGGACGTAAAAAATGTTTTCAATTCAGTTCTTAGACCACTTGTAAATGGTCAAAAATGCAAAATTAGCATCATAAAATGTTGTAAAGTTGTGTTTATAGTAAAAAAAATCAAATTACTGAAAGTTATGTAACAGCGGTGGTAGTCATTGTCTGTTCTTACTTTAGCGTTACAAGGGGTGACGAAGGGCCGAAATATCGTCCAAAAAAGCGTTACGTACTGCATGGATGACCCGTTAGGGATATCCCGAATATTTTCTGAATAAAAATGAATGCAATTTAATAAATTGCAGAGAACTCCGTGAATTGTATGCGTCGCACAACACCCTGACCGAGTTACCCGGATCGCTGCACGATCTAACGGCTCTCCAGGTCCTCGACTTGAGTTTCAACAAGCTGAACATCCTATCACCGGACACGCTTAGCAGTTTGACGTCCCTCCTCGAACTCAAATTAGTCAGAAATCGGATAAGAGAATTGAGGGAAGGTGCATTTGATAGACTCCCACGACTGACCTTGATCGACCTTGAAAACAACGACCTCAGGGTGATTGAGAGGAATTCAATCAGAGCTTTGCCGGAACTTCAAGCTCTGAGACTTGGAAAAAACCACATTAAGGTATTCATTATTATAAATAATATTCCATAATGTACCGCCCTAAGAAACAAAAATAAAAGCTAGGGAGTCGTGCCTCAGAGGGTATCGGGATTGTCTTATGGTCCACTGCAGCCTTAGTAGCACGCTGGCGCGGGTTTGATTCCCGAAGCAGGAAGCGACTATAAATATTAAATTAATACAAAAATAAAAGCTGCTTAAATATCAAATTGTATTTCAAGTCTAATTTTATATTTTAGATTCTCTATGGAATTTCTCTACAGTTTTAGAAATCTTGTACTCTATGACTTAATCTCTGAATAACTGTACTGGACAACTGGACAGTTTACTGAATCAACGAACCATTCTCTAAATAAGAATGGTCAATTTAGACATTGTTTCTAATGCAAAAATGGCACCAGATCGTTTTACAGACCATGTTCTGCTATATAATGACGCAGACTTCAGAGTCCAATATTCTTTTAAATAAAATTAATATTTCTAATATTTTAAGTCGAAATGTATTGAATTTTTAGGAAAATAAAATATTTTTCTACCAAAAAAGAATAATTTTATACCAAAAGAGATGAATTTACAATAAAGGAGTTGAGTTTTCAAGCTAACAAACCAAATCTTTCAGAAAAAATTTGCCCTCGAACCCGAAAAAATAAATTTTTAACAAAAAATTAATTTTCAACCTAGAAGGTTTAATTTTCAACCAAATAGTTGAATTTTCTAGCAAAAGAGACCAATTTTCAACAGAAAGGTTTAATTTTCAAGCAGATGGTCGAGATTTCAAACAAAAAAGATGAATTTTCTATCAAAAAAGGTGCATTTTCAACAAAATATTTACGTTTTCAAGCTCAAAAGTAAATTTTTGAAGAACAGAATTGATTTTCAACCAGACAGTTGAACCTAAAACTAAATAGTTGAATTTTCAAACAAAAATGATGAATTATCAACAAAAAACTTACATTTTTACATAAATAATTGAATTTTTAACCCACAAAATGAACTTTTTTCTCTCTTTTTTTCTATGTTTTTAAGAAACATGCCCTTTTATCGTTTAGTCGCTTAAATGCGAAATAAATTAATAGTAAAAAAATAAACTACTTTTGTTTGAAAAGTCTACTATTATATTTTTGGCTCGGTTTTCATCTCGTTTTGATAAAAATTGTAGTACTTGTTGGAAAATTTTATTATTTTTTTAATAATGTAATTATTTTCTTAACAAGTCATCTTTTTTGGTCAGAAATTCATTCGCTTGGATGAAAATTGAACTACTTTGTTAAAAATTCATTTCTTCGGGTAGAAACATCTTTTTGATTAAAAATTTAACTACTCAACTTTTATAAAATTAATCTTTTGGGATTAAACATCGTCTTTTTGGGTTGAACTCTTTTGTTGAAAATTAATTTTTTTGAGACTCATCATTTTAGTTGAAAATTCATCTATTTGGTTCAAAATGCAACTATTTTGTAGAAAATTCATTTTTTTTTGTTTAAGCATTTTTTCAACTAAAAATATAAGTATTCAAATTTTTGTTGTAAAATGGATATTTTTTATTGAAAATTAATCTTTTCTAATTGAAAATTCATGTATTTTCTTACAAATTCGTCTTTTTTGGTCAAAAATTAATCTGATTGGTTGAAAATTGATCCTTTTTGATTAAAAATGCAACTGATTGGGTCTCAAATTAATCTGCTTTGGTTGAGGATTCAAAAATTTGGTTGAAAATTAAAATATTCCTTTGCAAGCTGGAAATTATCTTTTTTTGTTAAAAATTTATATTTTCGGTTAAAAATTAATTTTTTTTGGGCTGAAAATGTGACTATTCTATTTTTTGTTGTAAATTTGTCTTTTTTGGTAGAAAATTCCACTATTTGGTTAGAAATTATTTTTTTTTTTGGTTAAAGATAGGTTGTTGTCAAAAACTTCTTTCTTTGGTTAAAACTTTAAGTATTTTCTCAAAAATTATTTTTTGTTGTTTAAAATTAATTTTTTAACCTGAAAATGTAACTATTCCATTTCTGCTTGAAAATTAATTTTTTTTTTACTTGACAATTCATTTACTTTGTTGAAAAATCGTCTTTTTTGCTTAAAAAATTCAATTATTTTAGTGGGAAATTCATATTTTTTGGTTAAAAATTTTTTTTTGACTAAAAATGTAACTATTCCATTTTTCGTTGAAAATTTATCTTTTTTAGTTGAAAATTCACGTATTTTGTTGAAAACTCGTCTTTCTATTTGGTTAAAAATGCATTTTTTGGTTGAAGATTCATCATTTTTGTCAAAAACTTATTTCTTTGGTTAAAAATTTAACTATTTTCTTAAAAATTCGTCTTTTTTAGTCGAAAATTATTTTTCTTGATTGAAAATTTTTTTTTTTATCAAAAATGCAACTGTTTGGATCTAAATTAATCTGGCTTGGTTAAGGTTTCAACAGTTTGGTCAAAAATTAAATTATGTGGTTCAAAATCAACTTTTATTGTTAAAAATTACCTCTTTTCATAAAAATTTCACTTTTTGGTAGAAAATTATCTTTTTTGTTAAAAAATCATATTTTTGGGTTAAAAACTCAACAGTTTTGTAGACAATTCATCTTTTTTGCTTAAAAATATTTAAAAAAAAAGGTTAAGAATGTATCTTTTTTAGTTGCAAATTCAAATCTTTAATTGAAAGTTGAACTAGTTTGTTAAAAATTCATATTTTTCCAAGACTCACCTCTTTGGTTTAAAATTCAACTTTTGTTGAAAATTCATTTTTTTTTATCAAAATTAATTTTTTTTATCTGAAAATTGTAATATTCCATTTTTGGTTAAAAATCCCTTATAAACTGAAAATTCAGCTATTTGGTAGAAGCTTAAGCATGAATTCCTGTATTTTTTTGAATATTCGTCTTCTTGGTTAGAAAATTAATATTGTTGATAAAAATTCAATATATGCATATATCAAATTGAAATCTTGGGAATGTAATGGTTTTCATATTGCATTCAAAATCGTATTTACATTAATTTTATTTGAAAGAATTTATTCTTCCATTATTACCCTATTTTCGAGAAAAATGACCCACATTCCTATGTTTTGATAGAATTTTGTGCAACATTATTTTTTTGGGGAAGGGGGGGGGTCAAAAATAAACGAAAAATAAAGATTTTTTGAAACGTTTTTCAGATGATTCCAAGTGGAGCTTTCTCCGAACTGCCCCTTCTGCAAAGTGCAGAACTGCAGGAAAATCAGATTGAAGAAATAGCGAGCAACGCTTTCATCAACGTGCCTCATCTGCTTTTCCTCAATCTGAGCAACAATCTTTTGCCAGGTTTGGATCAAATGGGTTTGGACAGTTTGAGGTCCTTGGAAGTTTTGGATTTAAGTAGCAATCAAATATCAAAAGTTTCGAGTGAGAGTTTGACAGCTATGGAATGGCTTGTTGAGTTGAAGGTGAGTGCGAGGTCATTAACACCGTACTTCCTAATTTTAATAATTTGAAGGTATTCCAAAGATTTTTTAAAAAGATTTTGAGGTACTTTTTAGAGCTTTAAAAAGCCTCAAGGGATTTTGAAATATTTGAATGATTTTAAGGGATTTAAAAAGAATTTTATGGGGTTTGAAAGAATTTCATAGAATTTTGGAAAATATGGAATATAGGACTGAACAGTTTAAGATCCTTGCAATTTTTGGATTTGAGTAACAATCGAATATCAAAAAATTCGAATAGGAGTTTGGTAACTATGGAATGACTAGTATAGTTGAAGGAGAGTGCGAGGTCATTAACATCGTACTTTTTTATTTAAGTAATTTGAAGGTATTCCAGAGGTTATTTTTTAGATTTTAGGGTATTTTTGAAACTTTCAAGGAATGCTTAAGACTTCTAAAATATTCCAAAGGATTTTAAGACATTTGAATTATTTTAAGGGATTTAACAAGAATTTCATGGGGTTTGAAAGAATTTCATAGAATTTTGGAAAATATGGAATATGTGACGGGGCAGTTGAAGATCCTTAAAATTTTTGGATTTGAATAGCAATCGAATATCAAAAGTTTAGAGTGAGAGTTTGGCAGCTATGGAATGGCTAGTGGAGTTGAAGATGAGTGCGAGGTCATTAATATCGTATTTTCTAATTTCAATAATTTGAAGGTATTTCAAAGATTTTTAAAAAAATATTTTAAGGTATTTTTTAAACTTCCAAGAAATTCTCAAAAGCTTCAAAAGTTTCAAGGGATTTTAAAACATTTGCATGATTTTAAGGGTTTTAAAAAGAATTTCATGGGTTCTGAAAGAATTTTCTAGAATTTAGGAAATTATGGAATATAGCATTGGACAGTTTAAGATCCTTGAAATTTTTGGATTTGAGTAGCAATCGAATATCAAAAGTTTCGAATAGGAGTTTGGCAACTATGGAGTGGCTGGGGAGTTGAAGGTGAGCGCGGGGTCATTAATACATATCGTCCTTTTTTATTTTAATAGATTGAAGGTAATACAAAGATTTTTTAAAAAGATTTAAGGGTATTTTTTGAACTTCCAAGGAATTCTGAAGACTTTTAACTAGTTCCAAGGGATTGTAAAACATTTGCATGATTTTGAGGGATTTAAAAAGAATTTCATGGGGTTTGAAAGAATTTCCTAGAATTTTGGAAAATATGAAATATGGGATTGGGCAGTTTAAGATCCTTGAGATTTTTGGATTTGAGTAGCAATCGAATATCAAAAATTTCGAATAGGACTTTGGCAACTATGGAATGGCCAGTGGAGTTGAAGGTGAGTGCGAGGTCATTTACATCGTACTTTTTTATTTCAATAATTTGAAGGTATTCCAAAGATTTTTGAAGATGTTAGGGTATTTTAAAAGAATCAAAAGCGATTTCAAAAGATTTAAAAATTCTTAAGGCATTTCCAATGATTTGAATAATTTTAAGGGATTTAAAAAGAATTTCATTGGGTTTAGAAGAATTTCTTAGAATTTTGGAAAATACGGAATATGGACCTGGACATTTTGAGGTCGTGAAAGTTTCGGATTTGAGTAGCAATCGATTATCAAAAGTATCGAGTGAGAGTTTGGTGGAGCTGAAGGTGAGCGCGGGGTCATTTATATCGTATTTTCTTATTTCAATAATTTCTAGGTATTCCAAAGGTTTTTAAGATTTTAGGGTATTTTTAAAACTTTCAAGGAATGCTAAAGACTTTTAAAATATCCCAAAGGATTTTAGAACATTAGAATAATTTCAAGGGATTTAAAAATAATCTCATGGGGTTTGAAAGAATTTCTTAGGATTTCGGAAAATATGGAATATGGGACTGGACAGTTTAAGATCCTTGAAATTTTTGGATTTGAGTAGTAATCGCATATACAAAGTTTCGAATAGGAGTTTGACAACTATGGAATGGCTGGTGGAGTTGAAGGTGAGTGCGGGGTCATTAATATCGTACTTTTTTATTTCAATCATTTTAAGGTATTCCAAAGATGTTTTCAACAGATTTTAGGGTATTTCTAAACTTCCAAGGAATTCTTAAGACTTTTAACAAGTTCCAAGGAATTTTAAAACATTTGAATAATTGTAAGGGATTTAAAAGGAATTTCATTGGGTTTGAAAAAATTTTCTAGAATTTGGAAAATTCGGAATATGGGTCTCGACAGTTTGAGCTCGTTGGAAGTTTTGGATTTAAGTAGCAATCGAAAGTTTCGAGTGAGAGTTTGGCAGCTATAGAATGGCTAGTGGAGTTGAAGGTGAGTGCGAGGTCATTAGCATCGTACTTTCTAATTTCAATAATTTGAAGGTATTCCAAAGGTATTTTTGGAAATATTTCATGGTATTTATTAAACTTCCAAGGAATTCTTAAAAGCTTCAAAAAGTTTTTAGGGATTTTGAAACATTTGAATGACTTTAAGGGATTTAAAAAGAATTTCATGGGGTTTGGAAGAATTTTCTAGAATTTAGGAAAATATGGAATATAGGACTGGACAGTTAAAGATCCTTGAAATTTTTGGATTTGAGTAGTAATCGAATATCAAAAGTTTCGAATAGGAGTTTGGCAACTATTGAATGGCTAGTGGAGTTGAAGGTGAGTGCGAGGTCATTAACACTGTATTTTTTATTTCAATAATTTGAAGGTATTCCAAAGATTTTTTAAAAAGATTTCAGGGTATTATTTAAACTTCCAAGGAATTTTCAAGATATTTAGCAAGTTCCAAGGGATTTTAAAACATTTGAATAATTTTAAGCGATTTAAAAAGAATTTCATGGGGTTTGAAAGAATTTCTTAGGATTTCGGAAAATATGGAATATGGGCCTGGACAGTTTGAGGTCCTTGGAAGTTTTGGATTTCAGTAGCAATCGAATATCAAAATTTTCAAATAGCAGTTTAGCAACTATGGACTGGCTAGTTGAGTTGAAGGTGAGTGCGAGGTCAATAATATCGTACTTTCTAATTTCAATAATTTTAAGGTATTCCAAAGGTAGTTTTAAAAATATTTTAGGGTATTTTTTAAACTTTCAAGGAATTCCCAAGACTTTTAAAAAGTTCCAAGGGAATTTGAAACATTTCAGTGGATGTAAAAGGATTAGAAATATTTTAGGATATTTTAAAAGAATCCAAAGCAATTTGAAAAGATTCCAAAATTCGGAAGGAATTTCCAATGATTCAAATAATTTTAAGGGATTTAAATAGAATTTTATGAGGTTTGAAAGAATTTCCTAGAATTTTGGAAAATATGGAATATTGGACTGGACAGTTTAAGATGCTTAAATTTTTGGATTTGAGTAGCAATGTAATATCAAAAGTTTCGAATAGGAGTTTGGCAACTATGGAATGGCTGGCGGAGTAGAAGGTGAGCGCGAGGTCATTAATATCATACTTTTTTATTTCAATAATTTGAAGGTATTCCAAAGGTTTTTTTTTAAGATTTTAGGGAATTTTTAAAACTTTCAAGGAATGCTAAAGACTTTTCGAATATTTCAAAGGATTTTAAAACATTTGAATTATTTTAAGGGATTTAAAAAGAATTTCCTAGAAATTAGGATAATATGGAATATGGGATTGGACAGTTCAAGATCCTTGCAATTTTTGGATTTGAGTAGCAATAGAACATCAAAAGTTTCGAATAGGAGTTTGGCAACTATGGAATGGCTGGTGGAGTTGAAGGTGAGCGCGGGGTCATTGTTATCGTAATTTTTTATTTAAATAATTTTAAGGTATTTTCATAGATTTTTTTGGATTTTAGGGTATTTTTAAAACATCCAACAAATTTTCAAGAGCTTTTAAATGTTTTAAGGGATTTTAAAAGATTTCAGTAGATTTCGAAGGATTTTAAATATTTCAGTGTATTTCGAAAGAATCCAAGGAGAGAAAATTAAAAGAATCCAAAACTTTTTAAAGCTCTTGAAAATTCCTTGGATGTTTCAACAATGCCCTAAAATATTTAAAAAACTTTGGAATACGTTGAAATTCTTGAAATAAAAAATTAGGATATTAATGACACCGCCCTCACCTTCAACTCCACTAGCCATTCCATAGCAATTTCAAAAGATTAAAATTTTTTTGAGGAATTTCCAAGGATTTGAATGATTTTAAGGCATTCAAAAATAATTTCATGGGGTTTGAAAGAATTTCCTAGAATTTGGGGAAATATGGAATATGGGCCTGGTTAATTTAAGATCCTTGGAAGTTTTGGATTTCAGTGGAGGCTAGTGGAGTTTAAGGAGAGCGCGGGGTCATCAATATCCTACTTTTTTATTTCAATAATTTCAAGGTATTCCAAAGGATTTTTTAAAGATTTTCGGTATTGTCAAAACATCCAAAGAATTTTCAAGAGCTTTAAAATGTTTTTGAAAAAATCCTTGGATGTTTCAACAATAACCTAAAATCTTTTTTAAAAAACCTTTGGAATACCTTGAAATTATTGAAATAAAAAAGTAGGATATGAATGACCCCGCGCTCACCTTTAAGTCCACTAGCCATTCCATAGAAATTTCAAAATATTAAAAAATGTTTCAGGAATTTCCAAGGATTTGAATGATTTTAATGAATTTGAAAATAATTTCATGGGATTTAAAAAAAATGTCCTACAATTTTAGAAAATATGGAATATGGGCCTAAACAGTTTAAGGTCCTTGGAAGTTTTGGATTTAAGTAGAAATCTAATATTAAAAGTTTCGGGTGAGAGTTTGGCAGGGTGAGCGTGGAGCAATTAATATCGTACTTTCTAATTTCCATAATTTGAAGGTATTCCAAAGGTTTTTAGAGATTTAGGGCATTTTTAAAACTTCCAAGGAGTTCTCAAGACTTTTAAAAAGGCCCAAGGGATTTTAAATCATTTGAATGATTTTAAGGGATTTAAAAAGAATTCATGGGGTTTGAAAGAATTTCCTAGAATTTTAGAAAATATGGAATATGGGCCTGGAAAGTTTAAGGTCCTTGAAAGTTTTGGATTTGAGTATCAATCTAATATTGAAAGTTTTGGGTGAGAGTTTGGCAGGGTGAGCGCGATGTTATTAAGATGGTACTTTCTAATTTCCATAATTTGAAGGTATTTCAAAGGTTTTTACAGATTTTGGGGTATTTTTAAAATTTCCAAGGAATTCTCGGGACTTTTAAAAAGGTCCAAGGGATTTTAAAACACTTGAATGATTTTAAGGGATTTAAAAATAATTTCATGGGATTTGAAAGAATTTCCTAGAATTTTAGAAAATATGGAATATGGACCTGGACAGTTTAAGGTCCTTGGACGTTTTGGATTTGAGTGGCAATCTAATATCAAAAGTTTCTAGTGAGACTTAACAGCTACGGAATGGCTAATTGAGTTGAAGGTGAGCGCGGGGTAATTAATATCGTACTTTCTAATTTTCATAATCTGAAGGTATTCCAAAGGTTTTTAAAGATTTTCGGGTATTTTTGAAACTTCTAAGGAATTCTCGGGACTTTTAAAAGGGTCCAAATGATTTTAAAACACTTGAATGATTTTAAGGGATTTAAAAAGCATTCATGGGTTTTGAAAGAATTTCCTAGAATTTTGAAAAATATGGAATATTTGCCAGGACAATTTAAAATCCTTGAAATTTTTTAACTTGAGTAGCAATCAAATATCAAAAGTTTGGAATAGGAGTTTGGCAGCTATGGAATGGCTAGTGGAGTTAAAGGTGAGCGCGAGGTAATTAATATCGTACTTTCTAATTTTCATAATTGGAACGTATTCCAAAGGTTTTTAAAGATTTTAGGGTATTTTTAAAACTTCCAAGGAGTTCTAAAGACTTCTAAAAAGACCAAAGGTATTTTAAAGCACTTGAATGAATTCAAGGGATTTAAAAAGAATTCATGGGGTTCGAAAGAATTTCCTAGAATTTTGTAAAATATGGAATACGGGTCTGGACAGTTTAAGGTCCTTGGAAGTTTTGGATTTATGTAGAAATCTAATATTAAAAGTTTCGGGTGAGAGTTTGGCAGGGTGAGCGCGGGGTAATTAATATCGTACTTTCTAATTTTCATAATTTGAAGATATTGCAAAGGTTTTTAAAGATTTTAGGGTATTTGTAAAACTTCCAAGGAGTTCTCAAGACTTTTAAAAATGTCCAAGGGATTTTAAAACACTTGCATGATTTTAAGGGATTTAAAAAGTTTCGAGTGAGAGTTTGTCGGCTATGGAATGGCTAGTGGAGTTGAAGGTGAGTGCGAGGTCATTCATATCGTACTTTTTTATTTCAATAATTTCAAGGTATTCCAAAGGATTTTTTACAGATTTTTGGGTATTGTTAAAACATCCAAGGAATTTTCAACAGCTTCAAAAAGTTTTAAAAAAATCCTTGGGTGTTTCAACAATACCCTAAAATCTTTAAAAAAAAAAACCTTTAGAATACCTTGAAATTGTCGAAATAATAAAGTAGGATATTAGTGATCCCGCGCTCACCTTTAACTTCACTAGCCATTTCATAGCAATTTCAAAAGATTAAAAAATGTTTCAGGAATTTCCAAGGATTTGAATTATTTTAAGGAATTTAAAAATAATTTCATGGGATTTAAAAAAAATTTCCTACAATTTTATAAAATATGGAATATGGGTCTGAACAGTTTAAGGTCCTTGGAAGTTTTGGATTTAAGTAGAAATCTAATATTAAAAGTTTCGGGTGACAGTTTGGCAGGGTGAGCGCGGGGTAATCAATATCGTACTTTCTAATTTACATAATTTGAAGGTATTCTAAAGGTTTTTAAAAAAGATTTTAGGGTATTTTTAGACTTCCAAGGAATTCTCTGAACTTTTAAAAAGGTCCAAGGGATTTTAAAACATTTGAATGATTTTAAGGGATTTAAAAATAATTTCATGGGATTTGAAAGAATTTCCTAGAATTTCGGAAAATATGGAATATGGACCTGGACAGTTTGAGTTCCTTGAAGGTTTTGGATTTGAGTAGTCATCGAATATCAAAAGTTTTGAGTGAGAGTTTGTCGGCTATGGAATGGCTAGTGGAGTTGAAGCTGAGTGCGAGGTCATTCATATCGTACTTTTTTATTTTAATGATTTCAAGCTATTCCAAACGATTTTTTAAAGATTTTTGGGTATTGTTAAGACATACAAGGAATTTTCAAGAGCTTCAAAAAGTTTAAAAAAAAATACTTGGGTAGTAGTATACCATTAAGCCATTTCCCTTTCAGGGTAGGCTTGACACTACCCGATTCGGGTAGTGTTTCTAGGTGGATAGTTTCTTGTAGTAAATAACTACAAGTTGGGCTCACCACACCCACGATATGCCAACAGCACGCAGTATTCTCGAATGGTCACCCATCCAAGTACTAACCGCGCCCAACGCTGCTTAACTTCAGTGATCGGACGAGAACTGGTTTTTTCAGCGTGGTATGGTGTTTCAACAATACCCTGAAATCTTAAAAAAAACCTTTGGAATACCTTGAAATTATCGAAATAAAAAAGTAGGATATTAATGACCCCGCGCTCACATTCAACTTCACTAGCCATTCCATAGATTTCTATAGATTTCAAGTTTTGGATTTGAGTAGCAATCTAACATCAAAAGTTTCGAGTGAGAGTTTAGCAGCTATAGAATGGCTAGTGGAGTTGAAGGTGAGAGCGGGGTCATTAAAATTGTACTTTCTCATAGAGAGTGAAATTACTCTATTACGAGCGAATCCTCTCGTTACGCTCAAGATATAGATACATAATTACTCCCAGAGCACTTCGCATATGCTTTGCATATTATTTACATTTTTTATCCACTTTGCGATTTTTTTTTCCAGATGGACAACAATCGTATCTGTACGATTCAAGGCTCTCCCTTCGATGATATGCCGAGGCTTCGAGTTCTCAGCTTGCGAAATAACCGGATGGCTTCGGTTTCCGAAGGAGCATTCAAAAGGCTCAGATCTAATATCGCCATTCTCGATATCGACGGTGAGATCTTTTAATTGTTTTTTTTTCTGAAAAAAAAATTAATAATGGATGCATTTCATCAGTGGGATATCAATCCTTGACATTAATTAATTCATTACTTAATAAATCCAAAGATACAACTTAGAGGAAAAACCAGCAGAAATTCCATCTTAGGCCACAAGGACCAAATAGTAGCATTTTCAACCGCAAGGATCAATTTATAATCAAGAATATTTTTCTGAAAAAAAGCAAATTTGAAGTAAAATATATGAATTTTCAACTATATATTTGGGTTTTCAACTAAATAGTTGGATCTTCAACTAAAAAAGATCAATTTTCAAACAAAAAGGGAATAGTTAAATTTTAAATTGGGAAAATTAATTTTCAAAAAGAAAAAATAATTATTTAACAAAGCGTTACATCCTTAACTGAAAAAAATTAATTTTAAATCGAACAGTTGCATTTTCAAAGAGAAAGAATTATTTTCTCCCAAAAAAGATGAATTTTCAACTCAATATTTGTATTTTCAACGAAAAATGTAATAGTTGATATTTTCAAAACAAAGATTTTAATTTTATATCAATGGCAGTTGAATTCAACCAAAAATGACGAATTTACAAAAAATAGATGAATCCTCAACCAAAAGAGATTAATTTTCCACCCAACTGTTGAATTTTCTAACCAAAAAGACAATTTTTTAACAAATTACATAAAATTTCAAACAAAAAATTGAAGTTTCAACTAAAAAGATTGTTAACAAAAAATGGAATAGTTAGATTTTCAGTTCAAAAAATGAATTTTCAAATAAGAAAATTAAATTTTAACAAAATAGTTACATTTTTGACTGAACTACTCAACTTACAAAATAACAGGAAGGCTTCGGCATCGCCGTTCTCGATATCGATGGTGCGATCTTTGAATTGTTTTTCAGTGATTCATTATTATTCATTGATATGCAGGAAAATCTTGCTTACTTGAAGACGAATATTAAAAAAAGATTCAATAATTCATGCATTTCATCAGCAAGATATCAATCCTTGACATTAATTCAATTTTTCAAAATAATTTAATTTCTACAAAAAAAAAATCATCCAAAAAATTAAAACTGAGGGAGAAGTCGAGCAGAAATGCCAAAAAGGTGAAACTTCTACGAAAAGAGATGAATTTTCAAATCAAAAAGGCGAATTTTAAACAAGAGTTGAATTTTCAACCAAGACAGATTTTCCAGTCAATAAAAAAATTGTGAATTATGAAAATACGCATATTCAACTAAAAACAATAATTTTCAACTAAAAGATTAATTTTCCACCTGAAAAATCGAATTTTCAACAAAATAAATGAATTTTTGAATAATACAGCTCAATCTTCAACTAAAAAAAAAAAAGAATTTTCAACCAAAAATGTAATGTTTCAATTTTCATTTAAAAAAATTGATTTTTAACCAAACAGTTGGATTTTCAACCAAATTGTTGAGTTTTCAAGCAAAAGAGACGAATATTTCAGAAGACATTGAAATTTTTCACACAAAAAAAAATTAATTTAAAAAGACGAATTTTTAAAAATACATTTGAATTTTTTAGGAAACAATTGAATTTTTAACGAAATTTTTTTTTTAACGAAGAAAGATGACAGTTCTACCAAAAAGAGCAAAATACATGAATTTTCAAAAAAATAGTTAAATTTTCATCCAAAGAAATGAATTTTCAACTAATCATGAATCTTCAATAAAAAAAAAATGTTTGCAAACTAATTCAACTTTCGAACAGTTAAGCAAAAAAGATGAATTCTTAACTGAAGAAAATTAATGTCGACTCATGATTTTTTGTTCAAAATTCATCTCTTTGGTTGAAAATTCGTCTTTTCGTGTTAAAAATTCCACTATTTGGTTAAAAATGACCCTTTTTGTTAAAAACTCATATTTCTGGGTGGAAAATTCGTTTTTTGTTTGCAAATTCAACAATTTGGCTAAACTTTTTTCTTGCTGGACTGAAAAATCATTTTTGAATGAAAGATCAACTATTTTGTTTGAAATTCGTCTTTTTTTAATAGATTCGAGTGCTTTTTATCTAAGACTGAAAGATTTTTTGTTTGAAATATCAACTAACAGAATTTTCGTTGAGAATTCATCTCATTTTTTTAATGGAAGATTCATAATTTTAGTTTGAAAATTTAGCTGTTTTCATAGAAATTTGATCTTTTTTTGATAAAAATGCAACTGTTTGGTTGAAAATAAATCCGTTTTGGTTGAGGATTCAACTATTTTGTCAAAAATTTATCTTTTTTGGTTAAATTTTACTGTTTTTAATTTAAAATTAAAATAATTTTTGGTGAAATATCAATCATTACATTTTTCGTTGAGAATTCGGCTTTTTTATTTCAAAATTGATCTCTTTTGATAGAAATTTCATCTTTTTGGTTGAAAATTAATCAGTTTTGTTTCAGGATTCAACTATTTCGTCTTTTTTGCTTAAGGTATCAACTATTAAATTTTTCTTTGAGAATTCGGGTTTTTAATTTGAAAATTGATCTCTTTTGGTAGAAATTTAATCTTTTTTGGTTAAAAATGCAGGATTTGGTTGAAAAAAAGTCTGTTATGGTTAAAGATTCAACTATTTGGTCAAAATTGATCGCTTTTGGTTGAATTTAACTGTTTTTGATTTCAAAATAAAATATTTTTGTGTAGAATATCAACTATAAAATTTTTCGTTGAGAATTCATCTTTTTTGGTTGAAAATTCAACTACTTGGATTACAATGGAGCTACTTTATTAAAAATTCATTTTTTTCTTGAAGATTCGTCATTTAAGTTAAAATATATTTTTGGTCAAAATTTTGGTTTGAAAATTAATTTTTTGAATTAAAAATTTAACCATTACATTTCAGAAAGGGGGAAATTGCCCATACCATTAGATAGCACTTTAATTAATCTATATTCCCAATTTAAAAAAAATTCCTGAGAAAATTACTTTATCCTGATAATACCTTAAGGTCATGCGACAGTCACGTGACCAATTATTACATTTTACTATACTCGGCAGCTTTATAATTAGAAAAATAAATATATTGCGCTAGAATTTTGAGAAATGGTTGAAATATATAAGGGCACGTCTGTCTGGTCCATTTGAGTTTTTATTTTGTTTAAATCATGCAATTTTATTAATTCTTTTTCAGCTAGGGCTCTAAAGCCCCGTTCTCAGTTTTCCAACAAGAGGAAGTAAGGGGAACTCCTAACTCATACCTCATAACTTACAAATCATAAGGGGAGGGGAAGTAGTGGAAATGAGGGGAGGGAAACTAGAGTAAATCAAGGGGAAGTAGAGTAAATTAAGGGAGGGGAAGAAGGGGACGTAAGGGGAAATGAGAGTAGGGGAAGAAGAAGTGATGAGAAAGGAGGGGAGGGTAAGTAGGGGAATTGAGAGGAAGTTAGGAGGGTATAAGAAGTGAGGGAGAAGTAAGGAGAAGGGCAAGTAGAGTAAATGGAGGGAGGGGAAGTATAAGACGTGAGGGGGAATGAGAGTAAGGGAAGAAGGAGAAGTGGTGAGGAAGGAAGGGAATTGAGAGGAATTTGGGAGGGTATAAGAAGTGAGGAGAGAGAGAAGCAGAGTGAATGAAGGGAAGGGAAGTAGAGTAAATGAAGGGAGGGGAAGTAGAGTAAATGAAGGGAGGGGAAGTATGGGACGTGAGGGGAAATGAGAGTAGGGGAAGAAGTGATGGGAAAGGAGGGAAGAGTAAGTAGGGGAATTGAGAGGAAGTTAGGAGGGTATGAGAAGTGAGGAAGAAGTGAGGACAGGGGGAAGTAGAGTAAATGAAGGGAGAGGGAGTATGGCACGTAAGGGAAAATAAGAGTGGGGGAAGAAGGAGAAGTGTTGGGAAAGGAGGGTAAGGTGAGTAGGGGAATTGAGAGGAAGTTTGGAGGGTATAAGAAGTGAGGAAGAAATGAGGAGGGAGCTGTAGATGAGGCAGAAGTTAGGAAAGGGAGAGGAAACGAAGGTTGGAGTATAGGGAGAAGTAGTGGAGGATAGGGAAAGTAGAGGAAGTTACGGGAAATGAAGGGAAGGGAATGAGGTTAAAAAAAGTAGGAGGTGCTCGTAAATGAGTAGAGGCAGTAGAGGGTAAGTAGGGAAAATGAGGGGAAACAAAGGGGTTAAAAGAAGTGAGGGGGGACTGAGAAAAGGGGGAAGTAGATGAGAAAGAAGTTGGGGAAGGGAGGGGAAGCGAAGGTTGAAGTTCAGGGAGGGGAAGTAAAAGAGGAGAGAGGCAGTAGTGGAGGGGAAGTAATTGGTCACGTGACCAGCCCAGGTAGATGTGAAGAGTTGTTGATGATTGGAAATTTTATAATTCGCAGGAAATCCATTGTCATGTTCCTGCGGAATGCTTTGGTTACGAGGATGGTTGCAACAAGCTTCTGCAGAAGGACCAAGATGTGCTGATGGCTCATTGTTTAAAGAAATTAGATTATCTCGTCAAGATTGTCAACGGGAAAGACACCAAGAACCAATTCATCCAGGCTGCGAGGCTGAAATGATTGGTGATTCTCCATTATCTGGAACATCTTCTTGTAAGTTCCGGACTTCATACTCTTTCCCCTATTCCCCATTTTCCACTTTTTAAAAGAATTCCTCTTTTTTCCCTGTTTTCAAGAAAGGGGCCATTCAAAAACTACGTCATACTGCCAGGGGGAGGGGGATGTGACGATATGTGACGTGGGGGGGGGGGGTAATGCAGAATGTGACATTACAACGTAAAATACGAATTTGAAGAACGATTTTTTGAAATGCTTGAAAATGTTTGAATTAGTGATTTTATTTTACAAGGAAAGCATCTGAATACAGACCTTACACTCTTCCCTCTATTTTCCCCTTTTTTTAATAACTCCTCCTTTTCCTCCTGTTTTCAAGAACTCCTTTTTCTCATTTTTTCGCTGAAATTCGAACTAAATTAATAGAACCAAAAAAAAAATTGAACTATTTTTTGTAGAAAGTTAATTATTTTTAATTGAAAAGTCTACTATGTATTATACTTTGGGTTCAGAATTCATCTATTTTGATTAAAAATTCTACTATTCGGTTGAAGATTTAACTATTATTGTTGAAAATCCATTTTTTTTGTTTAAAGATTAATTTTTTTAATTGAAATTTAACTATTCCATTTTTGGTTGAAAAATGATCGTTTTCAGTTGAAAATTCAAATATTAAATTTTTTATTGAGAATTCGTCTTTTCGGGTTGAAAATTCAACTACTTGCTTGAAAGTTGAACCATTTTGGTAAAAATTCGTTTTATTAGTTGAAGATTCAACTATTTTGTTGAAAATTCGTTTTTTTGTTTGTTTAAAAATTATCTAATTTTTGGATGAAAAATAATCGTTTTTAGTTAAAAATCCAACTATTTGATTCAAAATTTATGTATTTCGTTGTAAATTCATCTCTTCTGCTTGAAAAATAATCTGTTTTTTGAAAATTAGTTTTTTTGTTTGTTTGAGAATTAATTTTTTTTTAAAACAAATTTAATTATTCTATTTCTGAATTAAAATTAATCATTTTTAGTTGAAAAATAATCTGTTTTGGTTCAAAATTTATGAAATTTGTTGTAAATTTGTCTTTTATAGTTGAACAATAATCTTTATGAAAAATTTGCTGTAATTGTTTTTTATCTACGCAGCTTAAGAGCAATTTTTTCACAATTCAGAAATAAAAATGATTTTTAAAAAATATTGACTTTAGACTAGTAGATTTAACTATTTTGTTGAATATTCGTGTTTTTTGTTTTTGTTTAAAAATTACTCAATTTTTGGATGAAAATTAATCGGTTTTAGTTGAAAATTAAACTATTTGGTTGAAAATTTATGTATTTTGTTGTAAATTTATCTTTTCTGTTTGAAAAATAATCTGTTTTGATTGAAAATTCAACTTCTTGATTGAAAGTTGAACTAGTTTGTTAAAAATTCATTTTAATGGCTGAAGATTTAAATATTTTGTTGAAAATTCGTTTTTTTTTTAAGAATTAATTTTTTTTTAACTGAAAATTTCATTATTCCATTTCTGGATGAAAATTAATCATTTTTAGTTGGAAAAAATCTGTTTTGGTTGAAAATTTATTTTTTTAATTTAATTTTTATTTTGTTGTAAATTCGTCTTTTTTAGTTTAACAAATCATCTTTTTGGGTTAAAAATTCAACTACTTGGTTGAAAGTTGAAATACTTGGTCAAAAATTCGTTTTATTGGTTGAAGATTTAACTATTTTGTTGAAAATTCTTTTTCGTTTTTTTGAAAAGTATTCAATTTATGGTTAAAAATTAATCGTTTTTAGTTGAAAATTGATGTATTTTGTTGTGATTCCATCTTTTCTGTTTGAAACAAAATCTGTTTTGATTGAAAATTCAACAAATTGGATGAAAGTTGCACTACTTTGTTAAACATTCATTTCATTGGTCAAAGATTGAACTATTTAGTTGAAAATTCGCTTTTTTTTGTTTGAAAATTTTTTAACTGAAAATTTAACTATTCCATTTTTAGATGAAAATTTCTCGTTTTTAGTTGAAAATGTATGTATTCTGTTGCAAATTCGTATTTTCTAGTTGAAAAATAATCTATTTTCGTCGCAAGTTAAACTACTTTGTTAAACATTCATTTTATTGGTTAAAGATTGTACAATTTTGTTAAAAATTAGTTTTTTTTTTTAATTAAGTTTTATAACTGAAAATTTAATTTAACCATTTTTTGATAAAAATGTATCGTTTTCAGATGAAAATTCTACTATTTGGTTGAAAATTTATGTATTTTGGTATGGATTCCTCTTTTCTGGTTAAAAAATAATCGTCTTTGATTGAAAATTCAATTACTTGGTTCAAACTTGAACTACTTTGTTAAACATTAATTTGATTGGTTAAAGTTTCAAATATTTTGTTGAAAGATCGTTTTTCGTTGTTTTATATTAATTTTTGTAATTGAAAATTTAACTATTTCATTTTTTGATGAAAATGAATCGTTTTAGGTGAAAATTTAACTAGTTAGTTGAAAATTTAACTATTTTGTTAAAAATTAAACTCTTTTTTTTTTAGAAAAATCGTCTATTTGGCTTAAGTATTCAACTGCTTTGTTGAAGATTCTTCTTTTTTTTTTGGTAAAAATTAATAATTGGTGGTATAAAATTTGACAGTTTTGTAATAAATTTGCCTTTTTGACTTGAAGATTCAATAACTGAAAATTCAGTTTTTTTAATTTTATTATTATTATACCATTAAGCCATTCCCCTTTCGGGGTAGGCGTGACTTGCTCGGTAATTTTACTAAACTATTAATTTTAATAGTTAAAAATGTATTTCTATTGGTAGGATCTTTTTTGGTTAAAAGTGCAACTGCTTGGTTAAAAATGATTCTGTTTTAGTTAAGGATTTCACTATTTTGTGGAAAATTCATCTTTTTTTGGTGAAATTCCACTGCTTTTGATTTAGAGTAAAATAAAAATTTATTGAAATATCAAATATTATATTTATTGTTGAAAATTAATCTTTCTTTATTGAAAATTCAACTGTCGTCTACAAAAGTTGTCTACTTGGCTTATAAATTCAAGTTTTTTGGTAGAAAATGCAATTGTTTTTGGTAGAAGTTAATTCTTTTTTGTTCAAGAATCCGACCATTTGATTGAAAATTCCTTTTTGCAGGTTGAAAATTCATCTTTTGGTAAAAAAGTAATCCCTTTTGTTGGAAAGTTAATTCTTTTTAATTGAAAAGTATACACTATTATAACTTTTTTTAAATTTATCTTTTGTTTAAAAACTTTATTATTTTGTTGAAAATTCATCGTTCCCGATTGACAATTCAATTATTTTGGTGGAAAATTCAACTATTTGGTTGAAAATATATTTTCATTTAATTCCAATTTTCAGATAGAAAATTCAACTGTTTTGCAGAAAATTTGTTTTTCTGGCTTAAAAATTCAAACAATTGGTAGATTTTTTCTTTCTTGACTGAAAAATCTTTCTTGGTTAACAATTTTTTTGTTTTGTTCGAATATTGATCTTTCTTGATAGAAAATTAAATTTTTTATTGAAAATTCATCTTTTTAATTAGAAAATTTATATATATTCTAAAAAATTCGATTTTTTAGCTTGAAAACTGAACTCTTTTCTTGAAGATTCATATTTTTGGTAAAAAAAGTTAAATATTTTGTTGAAAATTTTTATTTTTTTATTGAGAATTCCTCTCTATTGGTTGAAAATTCAACTACCTGGTTTAAAGTTGAACTACTTTGTTCAAAACAATTTTTTTACCTGAAAATTTAACTAATCCATTTTTGGTTGAAAATTGATATTTTTTAGTTGAAAATTCAACTATTTGGTTTAAAGCTCAGGTATTTTGTTGAAAATTAATATTTTCGGGTCAAAAATTTAACTGCTTTATAGAAAATTCGTTTGTTTTTTTTGGTTTGAAGATTCAACTCTTTTGGTTGAAAACTCAACTGTTTTGTTCGAAAATTAATCTGTTTTGGTTGAGTATTCAATTATTTCATTGAAAATTCAACTACTTGGTTGAAAAAAGCGTTTTTTTTTAAATTGATATTTTTGGGTTAAAAATGTAACTATTTTTTAAGAAAATCGTGTTTTTGGCTTAAAATTTCAGCAGTTTGGTAGAAAATTCAACCATTTGGTTAAAAATTCAAAAGCTTCTTTAGAAATAATGATCTTTGTTGAAAATTTATAATCTGGGGTTGAAAATTCAACTCTTTTGTAGAAAATTCGTTTTTCTGGCTTGAAAATTCAAACATTTGGTTGACTTTTTTTTTTCTTTTTTGACTGAAAAATCTTTCTTGGTTGAAAATTCTTTTTTTTTGTCTAAATATTTATTTTTTTGGTTAAAAATTCAATTTTTTATTGAGAATTCATCTTTTTTGTTTTAAAATTCAAATATATTCTAAAAAATTGAACTTTTTTGTGGAAGATTCATCTTTTTAATTGAAAATTCAACTACTTTATTGAAAATTATCTTTATTATTTATTTATTCTTTACAAATGACTATTTTCTAATTGGAAATTCAATTGTTGTGCAGAAAATTTGTCTAATTTAACTAATCCGTTTTTGGTTGAAAATTGATATTTTTTAGTTGAAAATTCAACTATTTGGTTTAAAGCTCAGGTATTTTGTTGAAAATTCGTCTCTGTTTTCAGAAAATTAATCTTCTTGAAAATTCATCTTTTCGGGTTCAAAATAAAAATATTTCGATAGAAAGTATCTATTAACTAATCCATTTTTTGTTGAAAATTCATATTTTTGGGTTGAAAATTCAACTTTTTTTTAGGAAAATCATCTTTTTGGCTTGAATTTTAATTTTAATGCAAAATTAATATTCTGGGATGGAAAATTCAACTGTTTTGTAACAAATTTGTTTTTCTGGCTTGAATATTCAAACATTTGGTTGACTTCTTTCTTTCTTAATTGAAAATTATTTTTTGGTTGAAGATTTTTTACTTTATTTTATTTTTTTTATTTGAACATTCATCTTTCCTGATTGAAAATTAACTTTTTTTATTGAAAATTCATCTTTTCGGGTTTAAAAGTCAAATATTTTCTTTAAAAAATCGAATTTTTAGCTTGAAAATTCAACTCTTTTTTTTAAAATGCATTATATTTCGACTTGAAATCTCAGAAATATGGTACCTATACATTAACTATATTTTTAAGAATTTATCCCCCTATTTTCGTGAAAAATCAGGCTATTTCCCCCATTTTCAGAGTATTCAGCTCTGTGAATTCTGAGGTTCAAAAAAAAAGAAAATATAATACGTTAGAAACTAAATTTCTGAAATTAAAATTTTTTTCAGTGTACGGGCAACCTGAGAAGCCCTGGATGAACATAAAATACCAAAATGGTCCAGCAATCTCTCCTGACCTGGAATACTACTACAACGACTACGTAGACTACGGTTCAGAAAATTCGACCAATCTTCTCCCAACTGTTTACCCTCTAACCCTCTCACCAATCGTTGTACCACCATCTCCTCCACCGGAAATAATCCAAACAACACCTCCTCCCAAATTATCAAATTTGAAGAACAACACGATTCCCCAAAAGAAAACCCCTTCAATTCCACCCTCGCCAAGCAGTTCAGGCTTCACATTCTTCGGGGTTCCTTTACCAAGTTTGAACTTCAACCTCTGGGGCAATTCCGGCAGAAAAGCTGACAGGAAAGAGGATCCTGCAGGACGACCCGGAAGAGGTCGCTACCGAACTTTTCCACCTACAGAACCGGAAATTCACAGGGGAGGATTTGTACCAATTCCCCAAGGAGAGGGTGGTTTTGTTCCCATAGTTGATCCTCGGATTGTCAATGAAAAGAGGGAAAGAAATATTACTACCCTTACTTTGAAGACTCCTAAGAGTCGGGAAAATACGACGATTGTTAGGTCTCACGAAGAACTAAAAAGAATCAAGCACACGAATTTTACAGTGGAAAAGGTCCAGAGGACTTCTCTGAATAAACGACCTGATAGAGAAGAATTGTCGACAGCTTCGACTGTGAGGAATGAGGCAATATTTTTGCCAACACCTGCGAATTTTCAGAAGATTTCTGGTACTTCTTTGAAACCAGCTGTGATTTTGGTGGAAGAACCTAATCAGGAGGCTGATGAAATTTCAGTTTCGACGGATATTTATGATGGAGAGAGTTTGGAGATGGAAGATTTTAAGGGAGGTGATCATCAGGGTGAAGTTGCTAGTCGAATTATTTGGACTACGATAAAACCGTCTTTGGAAACTGTTCAAAATGATATGCAGGAAAGGGTAACGGCGACGATGGAGGTCCATGCCTTGAAGAAAAAGAAAACTTCTGGGCCAAAGGTGGACAAAAAAGATACGCCGGTTGTGGAGACAACTACTATTAGTTATCAACAAATCATTCTTGGTAAGAAATTTTAATCGAAATAAAATTTTCCCTTCAAAAATTTTAATATTTGAAATTTGAGAAATTGGATTCAGAATAACTCAGAAGCGGCGGAGCATTTTTTTCTTGGTGGGGACAGGGGCATAGACTTATAATATTAAATAGTATAATTTGTACATAGTATAATAATATTATACTATGTACAAATTTTACATAAATCATAAATGATAAATAAACAATGAATAGTAAATAATAAATAATAATAAATAATAAATACAGGTATTACCAAATATTTCAAAAATATATCAAAAATTTCGTGAAGATTTCAGATAGATTTCGAAGACTCCACAAAGATTTTAATAATTTCCCAAAGATTTCGAAAAAATTTGGAAGGTTTCGCAAAGACTTCCTATAGATTTAAAAGATTTCACAAAAATTTTAATGATTTTCAAAGACATCAAAAAGATTTCGAATAGATTTAAAAGTTCCACAGACTTCAATTACTTCCCAAATATTTCGCAAATATTTTAAATATTGAGCCCAGATTTCGGATTGAATTATAAGATTTCACAAAGACTTAAATTATTTTTCAAATATTTCACAAATTTCCCAAATATTACCAAATATTTCAAAAGTATTTTAAATATTTCGCAAATATTTCCAAAGATTTCAAAAATTTTACAAATATTTCGAAAAAATTTCGGATAGATTTAACAGATTGCACAAATACTTCAATTATTTTACAAAGATTTCCGATAGATTTCAAATAGTGCACAAATATTTCCCAAAAATTTTAAATATTTAGCAAAGATTTCGGATAGATTAAAAAGATTTCACAAAGGCTTCAATGATTTTCCACATATTTTAAAAAGACTTCAATAATCTCACGAATATTATAAAATATTTTTTAAATATTTAAAATATCTCGCAAAGATTTCCAAAGATTTCAATAAATTCAAAAAGATTTGAAATATTTTGCAAATATACAATATTTTAAAAATATTTCAAATACTTCGCAAAGATTTCCAAAGATTTCACGAAGAGTTCAATGATTTCCCCAAGATTTCACAAAAAAGATTAAAAATATTTCGCAAAGATTTCGGATAGATTTTCAAGAGTGCACAAAGATTTCAATGATTTTCCAAAGATTTAAAAAATTTCACAAAGATTTTGGATAAATTTAAAAGATTTCAATTAGTAATTCACAAAAATTGCAGATAGATTTCAAAGAGTGCACAAAGATTTCAGTGATTTCCCAAAGATTTTGAAAAGATTTCAATAATTTCACAAATATTATCAAACATTTTAAAAATATTGCAAATATTTAGCACAGATTTCGGATTGATTTATAAGATTTCCCGAAGATTTAAATAATTTCACAAATATTATCAAATATTTTTAAAATATTTAAAATATCTCGCGAAGATTTCCAAAGATTTCAGAAAGATTTCAATAAATTCACAAAATTTTTTAATATTTCGCAAAGATTTCAAATATTTAGCACAGATTTCGGATTGATTTATAAGATTTCCCAAAAATTTCAATAATTTCACAAATATTATAAAATATTTTTTAAATATTTCAAATATTTCGCAAAGATTTTATGAAGATTTCAATGATTTCCCCAAGATTTCACAAAAAAGATAAAAAATATTTCGCAAAGATTTCAGATAGATTTCCAAGAGTGAACAAAGATTTCAATGTTTTCCCAAAAATTTCACAGATTTCGCAAAAATTTTGGATAGATTTAAAAGATTTCAATTATTAATTCACAAAAATTTCAGATAGATTTCAAAGAGTGCACAAAGATTTCAATGATTTCCCAAAGATTTCAAAAAGATTTCAATAATTTCACAAATATTATCAAATGTTTTTAAAATATTTAAAATATTTCGCAAAGATTTCCAAAGATTTCAGAAACATTTCACAAAGATTTTTAATATTTCACTAAGATTTCAAATATTAGCACAGATTTCGGTTAGATTTATAAGGTTTCACAAAAAGACTTCAATGATTTTTTAAAGATTTCACAAATCTCTCAAATATTACTAAATATTTCAAAAGTATTTTAAATATTTCGCAAAGATTTCACAAAGATTTGAACGATTTCCCAAAGATTTTAAAATTTTCACAAATATTTCGGATAGATTTAAAAGATTTCACAAAGTCTTCAATGATTTCCCAAAGATTTCAATGACTTCATGAATATTATCAAATATTTTTAAAATATTTAAAATATCTCGCAAAGATTTCCAAAGATTTCAGAAAGATTTCAATAAATTCACAAAATTTTTTAAAGTTTTCAAATATTTAGCACAGATTTCGGATTGATTTATAAGATTTCCCAAAGATTTCAATAATTTCACCAATATTATCAAATATTTTTAAAATATTAAAAATATTTCGCAAAGATTTCACGAAGATTTCAATGATTTCCCCAAGATTTCACAAGAAAGATTTAAAATATTTCGCAAAGAGTTCAGATAGATTCCTAAAAGTGCACAAAGATTTCCCAAAGATTAAAAAAATTTCACAAAGATTTCGCAAAATTTTTTAATATTTAGCACAGATTTCGAATTGAATTGTAAAATTTCACAAAGACTTAAATGATTTTTCAAATATTTCACAAATTCCTTACATATTACCAAATATTTCAAAAGTATTTGAAATATTTCACAAAGATTTCCAAAGATTTCACAAAGATTTGAACGATTTCCCAAAGATTTCAAAAAGTTCACAAATATTTTGCAAAGATTTCGGATTTAAAAGATTCAACAAATACTTCAATTATTTTACAAAGATTTCCGATAGATTTCAAAGGATGCACAAGTATTTCCCAAAGATATTAAATATTTAGCAAAAATTTCGGATAGATTTAAAAGATTTCACAAAGGCTTCAATGATTTCCCAAAGATTTTAAAAAGATTTCAATAACTTCACGAATATTATCAAATATATTTAAAATATTTAAAATATCTCGCGAAGATTTCCAAAGATTTCAGAAAGATTTAAATAAATTCACAAAATTTTTAAATATTTCGCAAAGATTTCAAATATTCAGCACAGATTTCGGATTGATTTATAATATTCCCAAAGATTTCAATAATTTCACAAATATTATAAAATATTTCGCAAAAATTTCCAAAGATTTAACGAAGATTTTAATGATTTCCACAAGATTTCACAAAAAAGATAAAAAATATTTCGCAAAAATTTCAGATGGATTTCCAAAAGTGCACAAAGATTTCAATGATTTCCCACAGATTTTAAAAAGATTTAAATAATTTCACAAATATTTCGCAAAGATTTAACGATTATTTTAAATATTTCGCAAAGATTTCAAATATTTAGCACGGATTTCGGCTTGATTTATAAGGTTTCACAAAAAGACTTCAATGACTTTTCAAAGATTCTACAAATCTCTCAAATATTACGAAATATTTCAAAAGTATTTTAAATATTTCGCAAAGATTTGAACGATTTCCCAAAGATTTCACAAATACTTCAATTATTTTACAAAGATTTCCGATAGATTTCAAAGAGTGCACAAATATTTCCCAAAGATTTTAAATATTTAGCAAAGATTTCGGATAGATTTAAAAGATTTCACAAAGGCTTCAATGATTTCCCAAAAATTTTAAAAAGATTTCAATAACTTCAGGAATATTATCAAATATTTTCAAAATATTTAAAATATCTGGCGAGGATTTCCAAAGAGTTCAGAAAGATTTCAATATATTCACAAAATTTTTAAATATTTCGCAAAGATTTAAATATTTAGCACAGATTTCGGATTGATTTATAAGATTTCAATAATTTCACAAATATAAAATATTGTTAAAATATTTCAAAGATTTCCGAAAGATTTCAATGATTTCCCCAAGATTTCACAAAAAAGATAAAAAATAGTTCGCAAAGATTTCAGATAGGTTTCAAAAGAGTGCACAAAGATTTTAATGATTTCCCAAAGATTTTAAAAAGATTTCAATAATTTCACAAATATTATCAAATATTTTAAAAATATTTCGCTAAGATTTCCGAAAGATTTAACGATTATTTTAAAAATTTCGCAAAGATTTCAAATATTTAGCACAGATTTCGGATTGATTTATAAGATTTCACAAAAAGACTTTAATGATTTTTCAAAGATTTCACAAATCTCTCAAATATTACTAAATATTTCAAAAGCATTTTAAATATTTCGCAAAGATTTGAACGATTTCCCAAAGATTTCAAAAATTTCACAAATATTTCGCAAAGGATAGGTTTGAAAGATTTCACAAATACTTCAATTATTTTACAAAGATTTCCGATAGATTTCAAAGGGTGCACAAATATTTCCCAAAGATATTAAATATTTAGTAAAAATTTCGGATAGATTTAAAGATTTCACAAAGGCTTCAATGATTTCCCAAAGATTTTACAAAGATTTCAATAACTTCACGAATATTATCAAATATGTTTAAAATATTTACAATATCTCGCGAAGATTTCCAAAGATTTAAATAAATTCACAAAATTTTTAAATATTTCAAATATTTAGCACAGATTTCGGATTGATTTATAAGATTTCCCAAAGATTTCAATGATTTCACAAATATTATAAAATATTTCGCAGAAATTTCCAAAGATTTCACCAAGATTTTAATGATTTCCACAAGATTTCACAAAAAAGATAAAAAATATTTCGCAAAAATTTCAGATGGATTTCCAAAAGTGCACAAAAACTTTAAATGATTTCCCACAAATTTTAAAAAGATTTCATTAATTTCACAAATATTATCAAATATTTTTAAAATATTAAAAATATTTCGCAAAGATTTCAGAAACATTTCACAAAGATTTTAAATATTTCACTAAGATTTCAAATATTTAGCACAGATTTCGGATTGATTTATAAGATCTCACAAAAAGACTTCAATGACTTTTCTAACATTTCACAAATCTCTCAAATATTAATAAATATTTCAAAAGTATTTTAAATATTTCGCAAAGATTTGAGCGATTTCTCAAAGATTTCAAAAAGTTCACAGTTATTTCACAAAGATTTCCGATAGATTTCAAAGAGTGCACAAATATTTCCCAACGATTTTAAATATTTAGCATAAATTTCGGATAGATTTAAAAGATTTCACAAAAGATAGATAGATTTTAAAGAGTGCACAAACCTTTCAATGATTTCCCAAAGATTTTAAAAAGATTTCAATAAATTCACAAATATTATAAAATATTTTAAAAATATTTCAAATATTTCGCAAAGATTTCACGAAGATTTCAATGATTTCCCCAAGATTTCACAAAAAAGATAAAAAATATTTCGCAAAGATTTCAGATAGATTTCCAAGAGTGCACAAAGATTTCAATGATTTCCCAAAGATTTTAAAAAGATTTCAATAAATTCACAAATATTATAAAATATTTTTAAAATATTTCAAATATTTCGCAAAGATTTCAGAAAGATTTCACGAAGATTTCAATGATTTCCCCAAGATTTCACAAAAAATATTTCGCAAAGATTTCAGATAGATTTCCAAGAGTGCACAAAGATGTCAATGATTTCCCAAAGACTTAAAAAATTTCACAACGATTTCGCAAAGATTTTTTGATAGATTTGAAAGATTTCAATTATATCAAAGGATGCACAAAGATTTCCCAACGATTTTAAAAAGATTTCAATAAATTCACAAATATTGTAAAATATTTTAAAAATATTTCAAATATTTCCCAAAGATTTCCAAAGATTTCCAAAGATTTCAGAAAGATTTCACTAAGATTTCAGATAGATTTCACATAGATTTCAAAGAGTGCACAAAGATTCCAATGATTTCCCAAAGATTTAAAAAACTCCACAAATATTTCGCAAAGATCTTGGATAAATTTAAAAGATTTCAATTATTTCACAAAAATTTCAGATAGATTTCAAAGAGTGCACAAAGATTTCGATAATTTGACAAATATCAGATATTTCAAAAATATTTTAAATATTTCCAAATATTTCAGCAAGATTTTATAAAGAATTTAATGATATCCCAAAGATTTCAAAGATTCCACAAATATTTCGCAAAGATTTCAGATAGATATTAAAGATTGCATAAATATTTAAATCATTTCCCAAATATTTCAAAGATTTCACAAATATTTTGCAAAGATTTCTCATCGATTAAAAAGATTTCACAAGGACTTTCATGATTTCAATAATTTGACAAATATATTTCAAGTATTTTGAACAGATTTTCAAAGATTTCAGTGTTTTTCTAAGGATTTCAAATATTTCGCAAAGATTCCAAATAGATTTAAAAGATTTCACAAGGATTTCAATTATTTCACAACATTTTCCGAAAGATTTCAAAGAGTGCAAAAACATTTCAATGATTTCCCAAGGATTTCACAAAGATTTCAAATATTTCGCAAAGATTTCCAACGAATTCACAAACATTTTAATGATTTCCCAAGGATTTTACAAAGATTTCAATAATTGCACAAATATCATCAAATATTTCAAAGATTTCGCAAATATTTCCCAAATATTTTAATGATTACCCAACGATTTCAATAATTTCACAAATATTACCAAAATATTTCGCAAATATTTCAGAAAGATTACACTGATTTCCCAAAGATTTCATAGATTTTACAAAGATTCCGGATAGATTAAAAAGATTTCACACAATACAATTCTATCTTTTTTTCCTTGTTTTTATTTTTAAATCATGATCAAAAAATATTCACAAAAAATCTAGATTTTTATAAATGTCTTTTTATTACGATTTGAAAAATCCTTCCTTCCTATCTAATAAAAGAACAAAATTGTTGAAAACCTCGCACTCATCATTGATAAAAGAGAACATTTTAATTGTAAATGTTTTTTTTTTTTATATTGGGAAATAATTATGTTCTTAACATTTTGCTATTGTTCTATAATTTGTAAGATTTCTCACATTTTAAAAAAGATGAGGAAAATGCAATTGTGGTAAAAAATTTAGAATATATTAATTTACAATCGGTACCTGTAACCAATAATTACCGATACCGACCATAATATTTCTGGGAAAATTTAAAATGATTTACATAGGTTTTATTTTAAAAGATAAATTTTAAGCTTTGAAGATTTCAAAATATGTCGAAAAAGAATCTGGAGTATAAGAATATTTCAAGAAATTTTAAACAAAATCTACATTTTTAAATATTTTGAAAAAGACGCTGTTTTAGCATTTTGAAAGGTTTCAAGTGAATATTTTTTTTTCTCAAGATTCCTGAGAATTCTTTTTTTTTGAAGATTTAAAAAAAAAAATTTTAAAGCTTTAAAGGTTTCAAGAAAATAAAAAAATTGTCTGAAGTTTGTGGGGAACATTTTAAATTAATTTTTATTTTGCAAAATTAATTCTTAAAGAAAATTTAAAAAGATTTAAAGAAGTTTAACAGTGTTTATTAAATGTGGAAAAAAATCTGGAAGATTATAAGGCAATTTTTTTTTATTTTGCAGGATTAAATCTTTTTTAGGAAAACTGAATTTTTTCAAAAGATATTTAGCGGTTTGAAAATATTCGAAAATAGTTTAAATCTTAGGAAAATTAAAAAAAAAAATTTAACAAAATCTACAGAATCTACTAAAATCAACAGTGAATACAAAATTTTCTTAAGATTCCTGAGAAAATTTCAAATGAAAATTCATTTTTAAAAATTAATTTTCAGAGATAATTGAAAAAAATTTCAAATAATTTCCTAGAATTTCTAAAAAGAATGTAGACGATTTTAAAACCAAATTTTTCAATTTTACAAGATTATAAAATTTAAAAGAATCGATTTAGTTTAAGAGATATTGCAAAGTTTTGAAAAGATTGAAAAATAATTCAAATTCTTTATTTTTGAAGATTTTTAAAAAAATTTTAAAAAGCTTTGAAGGTTTCAAGAAAATAAAAAAATTGTCTGAAGATTTGCGGGGAACATTTTAAATGAATTTTTATTGTGCAAAATTAATTCTTAAAAAAAATTTCAAGAAGTTCAACAGTTTTTTTTAAATGTGGAAAAAAATCTGGAAGATTATAAGGCATTTTTTTTTTATTTTGCAGGATTAAATCTTTTTTAGGAAAACTGAATT
>CAKNYM010051886.1:27515-51210 GCA_932195095.1 Andricus curvator | reverse complement strand
GTTTGAAAATATTCGAAAATAGTTTAAATCTTAGGAAAATTAAAAAAGAAATTTAAGAAAATCTACAGAATCTACAAAAATCAATAGTGAATACAACATTTTCTTAAGATTCCTGAGAAAATTTCAAATGAAAATTCATTTTTAAAAATTAATTTTCAGAGATAATTGAAAACCATTTCAAATAATTTCCTAGAATTTCTAAAAAGAATGTAGACGATTTTAAAACCAAGTTTTTCAATTTTGCAAGATTATAAAATTTAAAAAAATCGATTTAGTTTAAGAGTTATTGCAAAGTTTTGAAAAAAAAAAATTCAAATTTTTTATTTTTGAAGATTTAAACAAATTTTTAAGATTTTTAAGAAGCCTTGAAGGTTTCAAGAAAATAAAAAATTGGAGATTGCGGGGAACATTTTAAATGAATTTTTATTTTGCAAAATTAATTCTTAAAGAAAATTTAAAAAGATTTAAATAAGTTCAACAGTGTTTTTTAAATGTGGAAAAAAATCTGGAAGATTATAAGGCATTTTTTTTTATTTTCCAGGATTAAATCTTTTTTTAGGAAAAATGAATTTTTTCAAAAGATATTTAGCGGTTTGAAAATATTCGAAAATAGTTTAAATCTTAGGAAGATTAAAAAAAATTAACAAAATCTACAGAATCTACTAAAATCAACCGTGAATACAAAATTTTCTTAAGATTCCTGGGAAAATTTCAAATGATTTTTTACTTTGAAAAGTGAATTTTAAGAAAGAATTGAAAAAAATGTCAAAAGAATTATAAAAACGTCGAAAAAATCTGGAATATTTAAAAAAAAATTTTAATATAGAAAGATTTTTCCAAATTTGGGGAATAAGTCGAGTCAATTTAAAATTCATCTCTTTTGGTAGAAATTCCATATTTTTTTATTAAAAGTGCAATCGCTGGGTTGAAAATTATTCTGTTTTGGTTGAGAATTCGACTATTATTTTCAGAAATTCATCTTTTTGCATGAATTTAACTGTTTTTTGTTACCAATTAAATTCTTTTTTTATTAAAATATCAACAATTACATTTTTAATGGAGAATTCATCTTTTTTGGTAGAAAATTTAAATACTTGGTTAAAAGTTCAACTAATTTGTTAAACATTTTTGTTATGGTTGAAGATTCATCATTTTAGTTAAAAATTCATCTCTGGTTGAAAATGTAACTAAGTTGAAAAATCCTCTTCTTGGAATAAAATTAATCTATTTGGTTGAAAATTCAATTGTGTGGTTTAAAATAAACTTTTTTGTTGAAAATTTATATTTCCGTGTTACGAAAATCAACTATTTTTGATTTGGAATATTTTTTGGTTCAAATATCAATTATGTATTACATTATCAGTTAAACATTTACCTTTTTCGTTAAAAAATTGAACTATTTGCTTGCAAATTTACTTCTTTGTGGAAAATTTGATTTCATATATCTGAAATCTTCAAAAATCTTCTTTTTGAATTTTCTCAAGGAAATTATATTTATATAAGCCTAAAAACAAACCGATAAACTTAAAAAAATAAATAGTTGTTCGAAATTTTTATTTTCTACTGAGAATTGTTTTTCCTCAAATTTAAAAATTACAAGAATGCAATTGATGCCTAGCGATTAAAAAATAAAAAAAAGGAAGAGAAAAAAAAAGGAAGATGATTTTGAGATTGCGTTCTTTTCCTTATTTTCGTTTTTTTTCAATGTATAAAATGAGTGTCCAAATTTAATCGTAGGATTCTTGCTTTTTTTTTAATTTTCGAGAATTTCGTTTTTAAAAATAATAATCTATTAAATTTCAGAAAAAGAGGAAGCAGGAACAACAGATGTCCCAACACCGCAGTTCCTATCATCAATAACGATTCGCGCTGGTGAAAAGTTTAATTCAACAACTCACGTACCTCGAAATATGGAAGCTTCTGCCCTCTCAGCACTTTTAGTTCCAGGAGGTCAACTTCCAGTCACTCCTGGAACTAATTTCAGACCTTTAGGGCGACCAACGATAACTAAAGTAATTTCGCCATACTTGAACAATTCGTCTGAACTCGGGAAAAGCGAGACAAAAAATATAACTTCAGAAAGTTTGTATTCCAAACGAGACAACGACTCTGTTGCTGTTTTGGACGAAAGCGATAAGTTTATCGAAGATAATGCTTTTAATTGGTATTTCCAACACTATAATGACACGCATTTAGATCCGTTTTTAGGTGTCATATATTCGGGGGTTGGCCGCTTAATAATTAATTCATGGACATTCCTTGGAATGCAAATGATTATAATCAAAACTATTCTCTGATTGACAATTCTGCAAAAGAAAACTTGATCAAAAGTTTAAATGAAAAATTGTTCACTAATAGTTAAATTGTACAAAGTAGTGAGGCTAAATATTTTTTCACAGATGAATACTTTAATAAATATATTTTTATAGAACTTTTTTAATCAAGTATCAACCAGGGTGGCCTTTTTAATCTAAGAAAAAATTTCCCGGTCATTTTACGGTTTGCAAACATTTTTGATGGTCAATGAAATTAACAAATTGAAGAATTTTAAACTTTTAAAGTTAAAGTTTAAAAATGGGTTGATAAACAAAAAATTATTCAAACGCTCAATAATCTACACGTATAAAATGGAAACTTTTACCACTTTTCAATCGAGGAATTTTAAATTAAATGCAAATAAACCGCAAAATTAAAAATTTTTAACTTTTATAAATTGTACTGTTTAAGGATTCAGATTCCGATTCAAATAATATAAATCCACGCTATCATTTTAAATAATTTTAAGCTAAGAAATATTAAAAAGTGAAGGGTTATAAATTTTTGTTTGAACTGAACACTTTTTAATTTGGAAGTTAAATTATATTTATTTGAAGTATTAATGATATTTTAAGTAGTTTCAAATTAATGATTGTTCAGTTGTTATTTATACATAAAAACTTGTTTTTGTTTTGAAATATTCTCTCAAAATTATCTTTTTAAAATAAATATCTTAAAACCTTTCAAAATACTTAAATAGCTTTAAAATTTTATTTCAAATTCTTCAAAAACCTACATTTGATTTGAAATTTTTTCAAAACTTCTAAATATATCTTAAAATGATTAGCATTTTTCCTAAAAAAATCCTGAAAAATCAAAAAAATTGCTTTAAAATCTTCCAGATTATTTTTTGACAATTTTGTAAATTTAAAAAAAATATCATTGTAAGTAATTTTGAGCTAAAAACATTAAAAATTGGACATTTTTTAAATTAGAAGATAAATTATTTTTATTTTAAGTAGTTTCAAATTCATGATGGCTCAGTTGTTTTTATACATCAAAACTTGTTTTTGTTTAAAAATATTCTCTTAAAATTATTTTTTCAAAATAAAAAATTGATTAAAATTTTCCCATGAATCATAGAAAAAAATTTTTCTCATCTTAAAACCTTTCAAAATTCTTAAAAAACTTCCAAATTTATTTCAAAATCTTTAAAACCCTACATTTTATTTCAAATTTTTTCAAAACTTCTACATCTATATTAAAATGATTCGAATTTCCCCTTTAAAAAAATCCTGCAAAATCGAAAAAATTGCCTTACAATCTTCCAGATTCTTTTTTGACACTTTTGTAAATCTTTTTAAATTTTCTCATAAAATTAGTTTCTCAAACTAAAGAATGAATCAATAAATTTGTAAATTTTCAAAATTATATAATTTTAAGCAATAAAGATTAAAAATTGAACATTATTTAATTAGAAGATAAATTATTTTAATTTTAAGTAGATTCAAATTAATTAGTGTTCAATTATTATTTACACATCAAAACTTGTTTTCGTTTTGAAATATTGCCTTAAAATTATTTTCTCCAAATAAAAAATTAATTAAAATTTTCCCAGGAATCACAACAAAAAAATTGTTATCTTAAAACCTTTCAAAATCCTTAAAATGCTTCAACATTTTATTTCCAATTCTTCAAAAACCTACATTTTATTTAAAATTTTTTCAAAACTTCTAAATATATTTTCAAATCATTAGAATTTTTCCTAAAAAAATCCTGCAAAATCAAAAGAATTGCCTTAAAATCTTCCAGATTTTTTTTTTAATTTTGTAAATTTAAAAAAAAAATTTTAATTATATCACTGTAAGTAATTTTGAGCTACAAACATTAAAAATTAAACGATTACAAATTGAACATTTTTAAAATTAGAAGATAAATTATTTTTATTTTAAGTAGTTTCAAATTAATTATTGTTCAATTGTTATTTATACATCAAAACTTGTTTTTGTTTTGAAATATTCTCTTAAAATTAATCAATCAATTTTAAAATTTTCAAAATTATATAATTTTAAGCAATTTTAAGCTAGAAACATTACAAATTAAAAAATGACAAATTTTTGTTAAAACTGAGCATTTTTTAAATTGGATATTAAATTATTTTTATTTTGAGTAGTTTCAAATTAATGATTGTTCAATTGTTATTTATACCGCGAAACATGTTTTTCTTTTGAAATATTCTCTGAAAATTATTATTTTTGTAAATAAAAAATTATTAAAAATTTTCCTAGGAATATTATTGAAAAATTTTTTTAATTTAAAACTTTACCAAATCCGTAAAAAGCCTCAAAATTTTATTTCAAAGTCGTAAAAAATCTACATTTTCTTTTAAATTTTTTGAAATACTTTCAAATTTTAAATTACTTTTGGCATTTTTCCTTAAAAAATCATGCAAAATTAAAAAATTGCCTTAAAATCTTCCAGATTCTTTTTTTTCAGTTTTGGACATCTTTTTCAATTTTGTCTTAAGTTTCTTAATAATTAAATAATAATATTATATATAAATAATAATAAATAATACATTTCTCAAAATGAAGAATGAATCAATAACTCTGAAAAAATTCAAAATTATTTAAATTTTAAGTAATTTTAAACTAGAAACATTAAAAATTGAACGATTAGAAACTTTTGTTTCAATTTTTCAAAACCTTTTCAGATTTTAAATTATTCTTGAAATTTTTCCCAAACTTCCAAATATATTTTTAAATGATTCGATTTTTTTCTTACAAAATTCTGCAAAATTAAAAAATTGCCTTCAAAACTTCCAGATTTTTTTTGGCAATTTATTTCAATTATTTTTTAATCTTCAAATATTAAATTATTTTGAAAATTTTTCGAAACTTCTAAACATCTTTTAAAATGAATAGCATTTTTTCTGAAACTTCTATTAATTATGCGAAATTAAACAAATTTCCATAGAATCATCTACATTTTTTTAACAATTTGCAAAATCTTTTTAAATATTCTCTTCAAATGAAATTTTCAAAATAAAAAATCATTTTATTTTGATTATGTTGAAACCTTTGAAAATCGAATCTTTTGAAATTTTGAATTATTTTTTATATTTTTAAAAAAACTTTTGGATATCTTTTAAAATGATTCGAATTTTTCCTAAAACTTTTAATAAATCCTACAAAATTAAAAAATTGCCCTTAAATATTCTAGAATATTTTTTTTACAATTTTGTAAATTTTTTTTTTAATACTCTCTCAAAATTAATTTTACAAAATAAACAATCATTTTCAATTTTCCTAGGAATATCAATAAAATTTTGTTATTCTTTTAAAACCTTTTCAAGTTTTCAATCACCTTTTAATCTTCAATTTTTATTTTTCCGAAATTTGTTTTTGTTTTGAAATCTTTTTAAATATTTTGTTAAAACTAATTTTTGAAAATAAAAAATTATTCTAAATTTTTCCAGGAATCTTAAGATTTGTTTATTATCTTGAAACTTTTCAAAATCCTTAAAAAGCTTCAAAATTGTATTGCGAAATCTTAAAAAATCTATATATTTTTCCAATTTTTGGAAATATTTTCAAGCTTTAAATAAGGTTATTCGTCAAAATTCAACCATTTTCAGTTACAAATAAAAAAATGTGAAAACAGAATAATTAAAATTGTAACGTTCAAAGTTTAAATTTAGGTCTCGGAAATTTTAGCGATTTAAGGCTTTCTGTTTCAACCAACTCAGTTTCAAATTGTTTACTTTGAATATTTGATTTATAATTGCTAATTTTTAATAAAAAGTCAAACATGGCTAAATATTAAAGAATTGTTCTTCATATTAATTACAAAATTTCAAATTAAATGGTATAAAAATGGAATATTTTAGATTGAAACAAAAGTTGAATAGGAATTGAACTTTAATAAAAACGTTTAATTATGAATGTATTAATTTGAAATTATTAAAAAATTAAAAATAGTTTATAAAGTTTCAATCGAACGTTTAAATTTGTTTAACTACTAAGGCTTTCGAATTAAAAAAAAATTATAACGTTAAAATCTGCACATTATTTAATTTTGATCAGATTTATAATTTTCCTGTAAAATCATTTATTGTTCAATTTTTAATACTCGAACTACAATTCAATTTTAAAAATCATGAATTAATTTATATTTACAATTGATCAACTTGAAAAATTTTTTGTTTAAAATTTTCAATTTCAAACGCTATTAATTCTTTATTGTTTCATTTTTTAGAACTGCATTTCAAAATTCTTAAAATGGAAAATGTTGATATAAAATTATTTTAGAATTAAACATTGTAATCTGAATCATTTCATAATTTGAAATAGTCAACAACTAAACTTAAAATTAAAAAAGATGAAATCAAACTTATTTCAAATGACATTATATCGTGTGATATGAAATTTGTGATATTTCAAGTAACTGGATAGATTTTTCTTCTAAAAAATTGTAAAATTCCCGATAAAAAAAAATTCACTGTCATTTCCCGATTTTCCGGTCTAACGGCCACCCTGACCAACGATTTAGATTCTGAAATCTGGACTGCATCCCAGGAAAAAAGAATCGATTGAATGGAAACTGAATCGGAGAATTTAAAAATGCCGATTCATGCGAATTGGGGTTTATCGGTTTGTGAAATTTTTAATCGGTCTCATTAATTTAATCATTTTAATTGGTCAGCATACAGCCACCACCGTTGAACTATTTTTTTTGTTCTAATTTCTCATATTTCGAATAAAATTCGCGTGAATCGGCAATCTTAAATTTTCCGATTCAATTAATTTCCATTCCATCAATTCTATTTCCTGGCTACTATGTTAATTTGTAATATATTATGCGCTTCTCTCTTTCCAAGACTTGGACCTAGAACTTAAGTTAGTCGCAATAAGTGATATAATAAGAAAAAGTATTGAAATATGTTTTTGCTAATAATGCATTTCTCCAAGAAAGCTCGGCTTTTTTCTTTACAAAATACAGTTTTAGAATCGACAATGATTTACGATAGAAAACGATTCTGCAGGACGTGTTAATGGAGTCAACCGGTTAATGCTATCTTTTATAAAAGAAAAACAAAAACTTGTAGATGAAGAAGAAAGCATTGTAAAAGAAATACAAAGCTTAAAATTAAGTAACTATGTTAAATTAAAAAAATGACAGTTTTTTAAAAAAATGCACGTTGATCCATTAAATAGAATTACAGATTAGAATGAAAAATCGAAGCCACACATTTGTGACTTGACGCTGGAGCGCAAAAAACACTTGTAAATAAATGAGAAGTACTGTCATTTGGTTTTCTGTACTTTACCTAAGACGAAATCCCACTTTTCACACTTTCAAGCTGTTTCATTCGTTCTCTTCTAATCTCTTTCTACATCGACGATTCGCTCAAGTTTCACATTTTTTTTTTAGAATCGTTGACTTTTCGAATATCGGATTTTGCACAGTAGGTTTGAATTGTCCTTAACCTTACGATTTCCGATTGCACGAAAAATCGGTAGTATTTAAATTCAATAACGCTCTCACTTCACTTTCGTCTTCTCTTTCTCGTCCTTCTTTTCCTCCTCTTTTTTCTCGTCCTTCTTAACTTCCTTCTTGTCGGTCTCCTTTTTCTCGGCGTCACGGTTCGTGAGTTTGTTGTTTATAAGATTGTGCAGAGCAATAATTGACCTCACTAAGGCGGCTAAATAGACCACTAACATCTGATCGTTCGTTTTCACATAGAGGGAGTCGACGAAAGAAGACTGTGTCATGTCGGGAAGCAAGTTGAAAATATCTTGGAGTTGGTATACAATTTGATGATTGATTGGTAGTTTACCGTTTCCTACCTGAAAAATCAACCATAAATATTAACAACTAATAACATTATACGCGCGCTACAGCGCCAAGGAAACGTTCCATTGCCAATTAGTAATATACAAATCAGGGTGGCATTAATTTTTTTAACTCAAAATCAGGGCTCGGAACTATTCAAGCTTCAAATAAAAGTAAAATAGTAACCATTAGGGCGTATCGAAAAAAATTAAGTTCTTTGCGCGAAGTTATAATAGCAATGAAAACTTTCTCTTGGGAGTCAGAAACACTCCCCTAAAGTTTCATAAAAAAAAAAATTCTTTCTGTCTCCGCATCGTAGATATAGCTAAAAATCACAAAAAACGACGCACTTCTTCAAATTTGAACAGCAACAAATTTTTTTTTTAACTTTTCAATTATCAATAAAAATACTTCAAAGCAAGTAAAATTATACCTGTATAGCGATAATTCCATTAAAATATTTTTTACCCTCCCTAATTGACTTTGAAGTTTAAAAAAATTGAAAAAAGTAGACTTTTTCGCTATTTTCTTAGATTCATGGTAAATTTTTCGACTATTTGACCATATAATGTGTGATATACGTTAATGAGAATGCATTTTCAATAGGGTGTAACAATAATATATAAGCAATGTTGACATTAAAATAATTTTTATTGACTTTGAATTACAAAAAAATATTTAAAAGTGATATATTGCTCTTTATTTGACAATAAAATTAATTTTCGGTATATAAATTATCAGAAAAAATAGTTCGAAGCAAGTGGATTTGTACTTACATAGCAAAAAATGATTTAAATATTTTTTACCCTATCTAAGTAACTTAGAGTTACGGCAATTTTCTAGACTATTAGACCACGAAATGTCTCATATACGTACTAATACGCTATGCAAGCACAAATCCACTTGCTTCGAACTATTTTTTCTGATAATTTATATACCGAAAATTAATTTTATTGTCAAATAAAGAGCAATATATCACTTTTAAATATTTTTTAGTAATTCAAAGTCAATAAAAATTATTTTAATATCAACATTGCTTATATATTATTGTTACACCCTACTGAAAATACATTCTCATTAACGTATATCACACATTATATGGTCAAATAGTCGAGAAATTTACCATGAATCTAAGAAAATAGCGAAAAAGTCTACTTTTTTCAATTTTTTTAAACTTCAAAGTCAATTAGGGAGGGTAAAAAATATTTTAATGGAATTATCGCTATACAGGTATAAATCGACTTGCTTTGAACTATTTTTATTGATAATTGAAAAGTTAAAAAAAATTTTTTTGCTGTTCAAATTTGAAGAAGTGCTTCGTTTTTTGTGATTTTTAGCTATATCTACGATGCGGAGACAGAAGGCATTTTTTTTTATGAAACCTTAGGGGAGTGTTTCTGACTCCCAAAAGAAAGTTTTCATTGCTATTAGAACTTCGCGCAAACAACTTTATTTTTTTCGATACGCCCTGGTAATACTTCTCTCAAAAAAGTAACCGAAAAGTAACAATAATGTGGCAAAAAAGTAACTGAAAACAAAGATTTTTCACCAAAAAAGACCAAGTTTCCACAAAAATTATGAATCTTCAACAAAAAAATGTATGTTAGTGGTAGTTCAACTTTTAAACGAAAAATGTAATAGTTGATATAATAACCAAAAAGATTTTAATTTAATATGAAAAACAGACTTTATTAAAAAAACATGATTTTTCAACAACATAGGTTATTTTTCAACCAAAAAGATGAATTTTCAAATAAAATTATGTATTTTCAGACAAAAGGGTTATTTCTAATCAAGAAGATTATTTTCTACGAAAAAAGACGAATTTTCAACTAAAATGATGAAGTTTCAACAACAAAATAAAGCTTTAACAAAAATTGTTCAACTTTTAACCGAATTTCAAGCAAAGAAGATAAATTCTCATCGAAAAATATAATACATAGTTCGATATTTCAACAAAAAAGATTACAATTTTAAATTAAAAACTAGCAATTTTAGCTAAATTGCAATTTTGATCAGGATTTCCCGGCTCAAACGTGCCAAATTTACTGAAAAAATTTGAGTTCTTACATTTTCACAAGTTTTTAAATAATACGATTAATGAATTAATTCATTTCGTCATTTCGGGCAAAAAATGTAACCAAAAGTAACCTTTTCTAAAATAAGTAACTTTTTAGTAACCGCGGATCAAAAAAGTAAATAAATTACTAAAAAGTAACCCGTTCCGAGCCCTGCAAAATTTAACTATTCAATTTTTGGTTGAAAAATTATCATTTGTAGTTGAAAATTCGCCTTTTTTGATAGAAATTAATCTTCTTCGTTGAAAATTGACCTTTTATTCCAGATAAAGACTCATCATTTAAGTTAAAAATTCATCTTTTTGGTTTAAAATTCAACTATTTCAGCTCTAGATTCATCATTTTACTTAAAAATTCATTACTTTGTTAGAAAATGTAACTATTTTTTTGAAAATTAATTATTTGTATTGAAAGTTATATTTTTTTTAACTGCGAATGTTACTATTCGAATTTGACATTTCATAATTTTAGTTATAAATTAATTTCTTTAGTTGAACTTTAATTTTTTTAACCGACAATCCAACTATTCAATTTTTCATTGACAATTTATCTTTTTTAGTTGAAAGTTCATGTATTTTGTTGAAAATTCGTCTTTTTTGGTAGAAATTAATTCTTTTAGTTGAAAATTAATCTTTCTGGTTTACAATTCATCTATTCCAGTTGATGATTTCATAATAACTTGACCGGTTTCCCGGTCAAGTCGCCATAAGTAAAAAAATAGGTTTTGCGAGTTTTTGGAGCTAATTATGATTTTTTTTTCATTTTTTAAAATTCAAATTGTTTCTAATACATAAAATACTACTTTATACTGCTAATTAGATATGCAAATGAATTGTTTAAACAATTTATTATTGTTTTTAGCAATTTTCTCTTAGAATAGAGATAGAAAGTCGCGGTTTTTTCGATTTTTTTGTTACTTTTTGTCCAATTTTCAATTAGAGTGAGTTAATAGTTCATTAATGTTAACAAACATAATTGTTTAATGAATTTATTATTATTGTTAATAATATTCTCTTAGAATAATGCTAGAAAATTGCAGTTTTTTCAAAAACTTTCCACTTTTTGCCCCATTTCCAATTATAATGAGGTAAATAATTAATTAAAGTTAACAAAATTAATCGTTTGAACAATTTATTGTTATTGTTAATAATATTCAATTTGAATAATGCTAGAAAGTTGCGGTTATTTTCCTGAAATTTTCAACAATTTATCTACTTTTCAATGAAAGTGAAGTAATAATTAATTTAAGTTAACAAAAATAATGTTTAAACAATTTATTACTATTTTCCTTTTTTCTTCATTTTCCTTCAAAAATTTTGGCTTTGGGACCAAATTTTCGTCATTTTTTAAAAATTTAAAAATACAAAAAAAATTAATTTTATTGCTAAAAGTTGAATGCTTAATGCTAGAAAATTGCGGTTTTTTATGAAACTTTTAACTACTTGTCTATGTTTCACTTGGAGTGACTAAATAATTAATTAAATTTAACAGAACATAATTGTTTAAACAAATTATTATTGTTTATAACTATCTTCATCTATATTATTGCCAGATAGTTGCGGTTTTTCCTGAAATTTTTAACTTTTTGTCCACTTTTCACATTAAAAACTTTTACTGTTGAAATATCAATTGTTACATTTTTCGTTAAAAATACGTCTTTTTAGTTTGAAAAATTAACACCGTGGTTCAATGTCGAACTACTTTTTAAAAATTTAATTTTTTTGGTTAAAGACTCATAATTTTAGTTGAAAATTCGTTATATATTTTTTTAATTATTTTTTTTTTCGAAAATTCGCTTTTGTTGATTATATCCAACTGCTTTTTATTTTCAATTAAAAACTTTTTGTGCTGAAATATTAACTATTACATGTTTCATTAAAAATTCATCTTTTTAGGTTGAAAATTCCCCTCATTGGTTCAAACTTGAACTACTTTTTGAAAAGTTAATTTTTTTGGTTGAAGATTCATAATTTTAGTTGAAAATTCACTTTTTTTTGTCCAAAATTAATTTTTTTAACTCAAAATTTAACTATTTCGTTTAAAATTCAATTGATTTGCGGAAAATTGACTTTTTTGTTGAAAAATCATATACCCGGATTGAAAATTCAACTGTTTTGCAGAAAATTATTTTTTTTTTTTATTATTGAAAATTAATTCTCTTGAGTGAAAATTTAATTATCAAACTTTTGTATTTGTTTGAGAATTTATCTTTTTTGGTAGAAAATTAACCTTCGGTGTTGAAAATTCAACGTTGTAGTTGAAAATTTACCCATTTGGTTGAAAATTCATTTGCTTTGTGGAAACCTCATCTTTTTGGTTAAAAATGCAACTATTTGGTTGAAAGTTAAACTGTTTTAGCGTTTTTATGGTTATGTTCAACTGTGTTTTTATTTGTTATTAACAACTTTTATTGTTGAAATATCAACTACTACATTTTTCATTCAAAATTCATCTTTTTAGGTTGAAAATTCAACTTCTTGGTTTAATGTTAAACTACTTTCATAGAAGTTAATCTTTTTGGTTGAAGATTCATAATTTTAGTTGAAAATTCTTAGTTTTTTTGTTTGTTAAAAATTAATTTTTTAATTGAAAATTTAACTATATTGACTTAAATTCAACTGATTGGTTGAAAACTAACTTGTTTGTTGAAAATTCATATGCTAGGGTAAAAAATTCAACTTTTTAGTAGAAAGCTAATCTTTTTGGTTCAAAATGCAACAATGTGGTGGAAAATTAATCAGTTTTGCTTGAGGCTTCAACTATTTAGTTGGAAATTCATCCATTCTGGTTCAATGCAACTGTTTTTTATTTAAAATGAAAATATTTTCTGAATTATGTGCGGCCCCTGATCAGCCATTAAGACAATTTTTCAAGAAAAAGTAAAGATATAGTGGCATTAGCAGACAATTGTGAGAAAATAGTGTCTTTAGTGCCATTTTTATCGAAATAGTAGCCAAATAGTGTCATCGCTAAAAAAAAGTGTCAAATAGTGTCAAAAGTGTGGTGAGTCCGAGGCCTGATATTCATTTTAGTACAATCGAATAAAAAATCCCGGTCACTGAATCAAATTTCCGGTCATTTCCCGGCCTTTCCTTGGTTTCCCGATCAGGTAAACACCCTGAGATCTGGATTAATAAAAGAAATAACGTACCTGGGTAAGATAATCTCTAATTTCTCTTATCTGACCGTGAAGTCCTTTCAAACCAAGAAGTTGGTTTGTGACTCTTTGACTAAGTGTGCCGACTGTTGTGTCCTTGATATCTCTGAGTAGATGTTCAACACCCACTTCTTCTGCTTCTTCTGCGCCAATTTCGCTGGGGATGTGCTCGAAAGTTTTCGAAGTTGGCGAACCGTCCTGATTAGAAAAAAAAGCAATTTTTGATTAGTTGTTTTTATCTTGATGCATGACTTTTACTAAAAAGGTTATTCCATTTTATTTCGCCGAAATCGGTTGTGGCCTAATTTTTAAAAATGTTGATACTTAACTATAATAATTATCAATGTTTTGGGAACTTATTTGTCTGATGAATTTATTAAATTACTTTACTTATTTCGAAATTCTATTTTCAAAAGTGCAAGGGCCCTGAAAAATCCCACAATTATGTGCATTATATAATTAAGAAAAACTCAAATTCTACCATTTAAAATAGACGTATTCAACAGTCTTTAATCTTTTATATAACATGAGCAAAAGTAACTTTAACATGAAATAATGGGCGAAACTTGTATTCTAACAATAACTAAAACATAACCAATTTTTGTTACTTTCGTCCGAAAAGATAATTTTTTTACAAAACTAATGAATTTTCCACAAAACAGTTGAATTTACAACCAAATAGTTCTTTTTTCAAGAAATAAAATAATTTTCAACCAAAACGTTGAATTTTCAATCCGAAAAGACAAATTTGTTCAGGATTCAGTTGAATTTTAAAATCGCAAAGTTAAATTTTCAACGAAAAAGTTCATTCTCAACCAAGCAAGATGAATTTTGAACCAAAAAAGATAAATTTTCTACCAAAAAGATGAATTTTCAATAGAATAAATGAATATTCAAGCAAAAAATTCAATTTTCAACAAAAAAATATAAGTTTTCAACCAAAAACGGATTAAATAAATTTTGAATACAAAAAAAATTAATTAAAAAAAACATCAAAGTTTCAACCAAAGAAATTAATTTTAAACTAAAATGATGAATTTACCACGAAAAATTAATTTTTAACCAAAGAATTGCATTGAAAAACCAGTAGTTGATTTTTCAACAAAAAAAACATAAATTTCAAAAAAAAAAAATGGATTAATTAAATTTACAGTTTAAGAAAATAATGTTGAACTAAATAGTTGAATTTTTATACCGCCAAGTTAAATTTTCAAGGAAAAAGTTCATTTTCAACCAAGCAATGCCAATTTTGGACTAAGAAACATGACTTTTCTACCAAAAAAGATGAATTTTCAACCCAAAGGATGAATTTTTAACAAAGTACTTAATTTTTCAACAAAATGGTTGGCTTTTTAATCAAAAACGATCACATTTTTACCAAGTAGTTGAATTTTGAAGCCAAAAAGATGAATTTTTTAGAAGACAGTTGAATTTTCAATAAAAAGTTTATTTTCAACAAAACAGTTAAATTTTAGACCAAAAAGATGACTTTTTAACAAAATAGTAACTTTCAACAAAATTATAAACTTTTCAACAAAACAGTTGAATTTGCTACCTACAAAGATAAATTCCAATCAAATGGATGAATTTTCAAACAAAAAAGAAGAAACTTCAACCAAAACTAGTTGCATTTTCAACAAAACAGTTGAATTTTCAAGCCAAAAAGACGAATTTTTAAGAAAAAAGTTTATTTTTCAAGTTTCAACCAAGAAAGATGAATCTTCGACCAAAAAGATGACTTGAAAAAAACATTTAAATTTTTAAGAAAATAATTAACTTTTCAACCAAATAGTAGAATTGTTAAAAAAAAAGATGAATTCTGGACTGAAAATATGATAGTAGACTCTTTAATTAAGAAGAATTAAATTTCCAAGATAAAAGATTAATTGTCAACCAAAAAGATGACCTTTTTACCAAGGCATGATTTTTCAATCTAAAAGGACGGGTTTTCTATCCAAAAAGGCGAATGTTCAAGAAAACAGTTTAATTTTCAACAAAAGAATTAAATTTTCAGATGATTTTTGGACCAAAAATATGATGGTAGAATTTTCAATAAAAAAAAAATTAACTTACAACCATTAAAGATTAATTTTTTACAAAAAAAAAGACAAAATTTCAACAAAATACATGACTTTTGAACCAAATATTTGAATTTTTAATGAAATTTTTAACTGACTAGTTAAATCGTCAACCAAAGAGATGCATTTTTAACGAAATGTTTGAATTTTTAAAGGAATTTTCAACTTAATAGTTAAAATTTCAACCAAGAAGATCAATTTTCACCCAAGAAGAATAATTTTCTAAAAAGTAAGACGAATTTCCAACAAAATACCTTAAGTTTTAACTAAAAAAGATATATTTTAAGTTTAAAAAATTATTTTAAACCCAAAAAACAAACATATTTTGAACAAAATAGTTCAATTTTCAATCAAAGAGTTGAATTTTTAACTAAGATTAATTTTCTAACAAAAAAGAGGAAGTTTGAACAAAATACATAAATTTTCAACCAAAGAGATGAATTTTCAATAAAATATTTGTATTTTTAAAGGAATTTTCAACTGAATAGTTCAAATTTCAACCAAAAAGATCAATTTTCAACTAAGAAGAATAATTTTCTAAAAAGTAAGACCAATTTTCACAAAATAAAATACATTAAGTTTCAATTAAAAAAGATACATTTAAAGTTGAAAAATTATTTTGAACCAAAAAAAAATTCATCTAAAAAGATTAATTTTCTACCAAAAAAACGAACCTTCAACAAAATACAGGAATTTTCAACTGAAGAAGATGAATTTTCAACAAAACATGGAATAGTTAAGTTTTTAGTTGAAAAAATTAAGTTCCAACAAAACGTAACAAAAATCATTTTTGAATTTAAACCAAAAAAAGCTGGATTCAAAAACAAAAAAAATTTTTAATAAAATAGTTGAATCCTGAACTAAAGCAGATTAATCTTCAACCAAAAAATATTACTTTTTAACAAAATAGTTGAATTTTTAACAAAATAATCAAATTAACTTCTCTTCAGATCATAACAAATTTCCTGCCTCCGTCCGGTTTTCCATGACAAGCAGGGCGACTGTTTTATTTAAAAAAAAAATACCCGGGGTTTTCCCGGTTCGTAAACATTTTTCACGGTCAACGAAATAAAAAAATTCGAACTCTAAAGCTAAAAATTTTTCCATTTAAAGTAAAAAAACTGAGTAGCAAATTAAAGCACTTAAAGTGGAACTCTTGAATTTTAAAATTGAAGTTTAAAAGTTTTTTAATTCAAAAATGTTGTATTACCTATTTTATAAACTAAACATATCCTAAATTAGAAGTTAAATCATTTTTATTTTAAATAGTTTTAAATTACTTAAAATGCTACAAAATTCTATTTCAAACTCTTGAGAAATCTCTATATTGTTTTACAATTTTTCAAATTTTAAATTATTTTCGAAATTTTTTTCAAAAATTCTAAACATCTTTTAAAATGATTCGCATTTTTCCTAACAAAATTTTAAAACCCTGACAAATTAAACAAATTCCCTTTAAATCTTTTTTAAAATCATTCACATTTTTCCTACAAAAATTTTTAAAACCTGCCAAATTAAAAAAATTTCCTTAAAATGTTTTATATACATTTTTGATAATTTTGTAAATCTTTCAATTTTTCAATTTGACTTGCAAATAAAATTTTTTTTAAATACAACTAAAAGTGTAAAATTTAGTTTTGTGTTAAATTAAATTTCAAATTGAATGGTTTAAAAATGAGATACTTTAGACTGAAATAATATTTGGAATTCAATAAAAGCCTTTAATTATGAATATATTATTTTGAAGTTATTTAAAAATTGAAAATAGTTTATAAACTTTCAATCGGGCGTTTAAATTTTTTTAACTAATAAGACTTTCCATTTAAAACAGTTTAATTTTTTTAAATAAAAGTAAAATTTGGAAATTCTAAAATTGTGAACTGATTCCGAATCGTCTGGTAAAATCAAGTATTATTCACTTTTTAATCCTTAAAGTACAGTTCAATTTTAAAAATCATTAATTAATTTATATTCACAGTTGATCACTTAAAAATATTTTTCATCCAAAATCTTCGATTGCAAACGCTTCTCATTTTTAATTATTTAAGTCTTTAAAACTTCATTTTAAAATTCTTTAAATTAAAATGTACGCTTGAAAATTAAAATCTAAAATGGAAAATTTTTGAAGTGAAAGATTTTCGAACTACGTATTCTAAACTTTATGATATAATTGAAAAAGATAACAATTTAACTAATTATTTAAAAAACGGTTGAAATCAAAGTTGGACAGATTTTTTTCCTAAAAATTTATCAAATTCCCGGTCAGATATATTCACTGTCATTTCCTGGTCCAACGGCCATCCTGGACAAGTTTTAAATTCCCTGATTTTCTGAAATTCCCTGACCTGTAGCAACCCTGTTATTATAGTTAAATATAAAAAAAAAATAATTGAGGCCGCAATAGACTTGGGCGAAATAAAATAGATAAAAAGAAATAAATTTTTAGTTTCAATTAAACTTACGTCGTGAACTTCTTCCACTGCTTGATAAGCTTCTGTTGGAAGGCCAAGATCCTTTGGTTTGGCATCAATTATCACCAAAACAGAGTTGGGACAATATCTTCGGATAAGCTCGTTGATCGCGACATCATTTTGATGCAATTTGGGACCCGTGTGGTACCAACCGACTACCTTTTCACGAGCTATAAAAACAATTTAATTTCAATTTTAATTCATTGGACAAAATACTCAATCAACAAATTAATCCATAAAATATTAGAAAGATCTGCAAAATAGTTGAGTTTTCAACCCAAAAATATGAATTTTCTACCAAAATAATTAAATTTTCAGCCCAAAAAATATTAATTTTCTACCAAAATAATTGAATTTTCAACCCGAAAAAGACGAGTTTTCAAGCAAATAGTTAAATTTTCAACAACAAAAAAATAATTTTCAACTAAAATGATAAATCTTGTAAAAAAATAAATTTTTAACCAAATAGCTGAATTTTCAACTAAACAAGATAAATTCTCATACAAAAATACAATAGTCAAATTCTCAGTTAGAAAACAGATTAATATTCAACCAAATAGATTAAATTTCTATCAAATAAAGATAAATTTTCGACAAAAAATGAAATATTTTAATTTTTAGTAAAAAAAATTAGTTTTCAAACAAGGAAATGAATTTTCAACCAAGAAGATTATTTTTCTAACAAATCAGACGAATTCTGAATAAAATACATTATGTTTCAACTGAAAAAGATACATTTTAAGTTAAAAAAATTATTTTTAACAAAAAAAAAACCTATTTTCAACAAAATAGTTAAATTTTCAAACAAAGATATAAATTTTCAAACAAAAAAGTTAACTAATCACCAAGAAGATTAATATTCTACCACAAAAGACGAATTTTTAACAAAACACAGGAAGTTACAACTCAATATGGAATAGTTTAATTTTTTCAACAAAGAAAAAGAAAAAAAATTTGAATGAAGAAAAAGGGGTTTCAACTTAAATGACTAAAAAAGGTTTCAACTAAAAGCATCATCATTTTAATGCAATTTGGGACCTGTGTAGTACTAACCGACTGCCTTTTCACGAGCTATAAAAAATTTTTTATTTTAATTTCAATTTTAATTCATTGGACAAAATATTCAATCAACAAAACAATTCATAAAATATTAGAAAGACCTTCAAAACAGTTGAGTTTTCAACCCAAAAATATAAATTTTCTATAAAAATAATTCAATTTTTAACAACAACAAAATTAATTTTTTACCAAACAATTGAATTTTCAACTAAAAAATATAAATTCTCAACCAAAAATACAATAGTTAAATTCTCAGTTAGAAACAAAAATTTCAACCAAATAAAATAAAGTTTAACGTAATAATTAAATTTTCAAACAAGTAGAATACATTTCTATCAGAAAGATCAATTTTTGACAAAAAATGGGATATGAAAGTTTTTAGTAAAAAAAATTAATTTCAAACAAAAAAAATACCAACCAAAGAAATGAATTTTAACCAGAAAGATCTTTTTTCAACCAAGAAGATTATTTTTCTAAAAAGTCAGACGAATTTTGAAGAAATCACATTAGGTTTCAACTAAAAACGATACATTTTAAGTTAAAAAAATTATTTTGAAAAAAAGGAATTTTCCAAAAAAATAGTTAAATTTCCAAACAAAGAGACGAACCTTCAATAAACGACATTACTTTTGTACCAAAATACATGAATTTTCAACAAAATACATGAATTTTCAACCAACTAGTTAAATTTAGAACAAAAATTCAATTTCTACCAAAAAGACGAATTTTTAACCAAACAGGTAATTTTTCAACTAAAGAAATGAATTTTCAAACAAAAAGATCAATTAGTCACCAAGAAGATTAATACTCTAACACAAAAGACGAATTTTCAATCAAATACATGAAGTCTTAACCAAATAGCGGAATTTTCAATAAAAGAAGATACATTTAAAAAAATAATAAAAAAATGGGATCGTTAAATTTTCAGTTGAAAAAATGATTTTTTAATAAAAAAACGAATTTTAGGAAAATAGTTACATTTTCAACAAAACAAATAAATTTTTCAAACAAAAGGATAAATTTTCAACCAAGAAGATTAATTTTCTTAAAAAAATTAATTTTTATCAAAATACATTAATTTTTCACCAAACGGTTGAATTTTTAACAAAAAACCGATGGACTTTCAACAAAAAATAGAATGGTTAAATTTTCAATTGAAAAAATCATTTTTTATTACAAAAAAAAATTAATTTTCAACCAAAAAGATCATTTAGTCACCAAGAAAATTAATATTCTATCACAAAAGAAGAATTTTCAATCATAGACATGAAGTTTTAACCAAATATTGGAATTTTAATTTAAATAATATAAATTTAAAAAAAAAAAAAAAAAAAAAAAAAAAAAAATATGGGATCGTTACAATTTCAGTTTAAAAAAAAATAATTTTCAATAAACAGAAACAAATTTTCAACAAAATAGCTAAATTTTCTACCAAATAAATGAATTTTTAAATGGAATAGTTAAGTTTTCAGTTGAAAAATTATTTTTCAATAAAAAAAAATACGAATTTTAGGAAAACAGTTAAATTTTCAACCAAACAAATAAATTTTCAACCAAAATGATCAATTAGTCACCAAGAAGATTAATATTCCACTACAAAAGACGAATTTTCAAACTAATAGTTGAATTTTCAACTAAAGAAGATAAATTTTCAAGCCAGACATGGCATAGTTATATTATCAGTTTAAAAAATTTGTTTTAAACTAAAGAGTTGCATTTTTAACCAAAAAATTTGAAATTTCTACGATAAGAGATTTTAAACCGAAAACACGAATTTCAACAAAGAATTGAATTTTTGACCAAAATAGTTAAATTTTCAACCAAAATGGTTAATTAGTCACCAAGAAAATTAATATTCCACAAAAAAAGACAAATTTTCAATCAAATACATGAAGTTTTAACTAAATAGCGTCATTTTCAAATAAAGAAGATACATTTAAAAAAAAGGGATCATTACATTTTCAGTTGAAAAAAAATAATTTTCAACAAAATAGGTGAATTTTCTACCAAATGAATGAATTTTTAAATGGAATAGTTAAATTTTCGGTTAAAAAAAAAAAGAATTTTAGGAAAATAGTTAAATTTTCAAACAAATAAATTTGTAACCAAAAAGAGAAATTAGGCATCAAGAAGATTAATATTCTACTACAAAAATACGAATTTTCAACAAAAAAGTTAATTCTTAACCAAACGATTGAATTTTTGACCAAAACAGTTGAATTTTCAACCCAAAAAGAATAAATTTTTAATAAAATTTTTGAAAATTCCCTGTTTTAGATTTTCCCTGACTTTTCCGAATTACTCGGTACGAACAGATTCATTTTTCACGAGCTATGAAAAACATTTTAATTCATTGAACAAAATAGTCAACAAATTATTTTTAAAAATATTAAAAAGACTGACATGTCGAAAATAGAAATGAGTCACGAAAATAGTTGTTTTTTGACGGGGACTGTCTAAAAATACTTGAAAACAAAACACCTTATTCCCCGAATAATAAAATTTCATTAAAATGAAACAGTAAACCAAAGGGACCTACCATTGACTTTTTTGAACATTCCATACATGTTTTCGAGGTAATCATGGTCCAAAAACCACACTGATTTATCCTTGTCATCTTCATCGAAGGGTACTGGAAAAATTATGTTTCTTCATAAAGTATACTATTTTTCTGGATAAATATTAACAAAGTCAATTATCCGAAAGATTGAAACAGTAGAATTTCAATAATAGAGGTCAACAACATAAAGATTTAAAGCAATAATCAAGAGATATGAATCCTAACCTGCAAAACTGTTCGAAACATCCAAGACTCCTTTTGCTCGCCAACAGCCTAAAAGTACACCAACCACTCGTTTTTGGTTCCCAATTTTTCCCATACGGTTAAAATGGTCCACCACACTTAGTAAAACTAAGGGATGAACGACAACTTTTGTCGTGGTTACTTCTTGACTCGGCATTTTTGAACAATTTGGAACAATTGGAGTATTTCACGAGCGGTCACTCTTCGCTGACGCGCTTGACGGACGTACTGTGAAGTTGCCTTCTGTTCAGGTCAGACGTTATTTCGATATATCGTTGCACTTACTAACCGCGAAATTTAAAAACAGCCGTTTAGCAATCAAATTACAAAAACTATTTTGTTGAAAATTCATATTTTTTGGTCAAAAAATCAACTTTCTGGTTAAATATTTATTTTTTTTATTGAAAATTCATCTCCTTTCTTAAAAATTTAACTATTTTGTTGAAAGTCAGTTTTTGTGGTAGAATATTAATCTTTTTGGTTGACAATTCATTTCTTTGGTTGAAAATCTCTTTATTTTGTTCAAAATTGGTTTTTTATGGTTAATATTTTTTTTAACTTTAAATATAACTATCCCATTTTGGGATTAAAATTGATCTTTTTCAGTTGAAAATTCGTCTTTTTTGGTTGAAAATTAATCTTCTTAGTTGAAAATTCATTTTTTAAAAAGATTCCTCGTATTAGTTGAAAATTAATTTCTTTGGTGACAAATTTAGTCATTTTGTTGAAAATTAATTTCTTTTTTGTCATAAAATCAACTTTCTGGTTGAATATTTATTTTTTTAAATTGAAAATTCAACATTATAGTTGAAAATTCATCTCCTTCCTTAAAAACTTCACTATTTTTTTTTTAAATCAGTCTTTGTGGTAGAATATTAATCTTTTCGGTTGACAATTCATTTCTTTGTTTGAAAATCTCATTGTTTTGTTGAAAATTTGTTTTTTATAGTTAACAATTATTTTTTTGACTTTAAATATAACTATCCCATTTTGGGATGAAAATTTATCTTTTTTTGGTTGAAAATTAATCTTCTTAGTTGGAAATTCATTTTTTTTGTTGAAGATTCATTTTTTTTGTCAAAAAATCAACTTTTCGGTTCAATATCTATTTTTTTAATTGAAAATTCAACATTATAGTTTAAAATTCATCTCCTTCGTTAAAAATTTAACTATTTTATTGAAATTTCGTCTTTGTGGTAAAATATTAATCTTCTTGGTGAGAAATTCATCTTTATGGTTGACAATTTATTTGGTTGAAAATCTAATTATTTTGTTGTAAATTCGTTTTTTATAGTTAACAATTATTTTTTTAACTTTAAATATAACTATCCCATTTTTGGATTAAAATTGATCTTTTTTAGTTGAAAATTCGTCTTTTTTGGTTGAAAATTAATCTTCTTAGTTGAAAATTCATTTTTTTAAAAGATTCCTCGTATTAGTTGAAAATTAATTTCTTTGGTGACAAATTTAGTTATTTTGTTGAAAATTCATTTTTTTTGGTCATAAAATCAACTTTCTGGTTAAATATATATTTTTTTTAATTGAAAATTCAAAATTATAGTTGAAAATTCATCTCCTTCATTAAAAACTAAACTATTTTTTTGAAAATCAGTCTTTGTGGTAGAATATTAATCTTTTTGGTTGACAATTCATTTCTTTGGTTGAAAATCTCTTTTTTTTTGTTCAAAAATTGTTTTTTATGGTTAACATTTTTTTTTTAACTTTAAATATAACTATCCCATTTTTGGATTAAAATTGATCTTTTTTAGTTGAAAATTCGTCTTTTTTGGTTGAAAATTAATCTTCTTAGTTGAAAATTTATTTTTTTAAGAGATTCCTCGTATTAGTTGAAAATTAATTTCTTTGGTGACAAATTTAGTTATTTTGTTGAAAATTCATTTTTTTGGTCATAAAATCAACTTTTTGGTTCAATATCTATTTTTTTAATTGAAAATTCA
>CAKNYM010051886.1:15853-27505 GCA_932195095.1 Andricus curvator | reverse complement strand
AAAATCAACTTTTTGGTTCAATATCTATTTTTTTAATTGAAAATTCAACATTATAGTTTAAAATTCATCTCCTTCGTTAAAAATTTAACTATTTTATTGAAATTTCGTCTTTGTGGTAAAATATTAATCTTCTTGGTGAGAAATTCATCTTTATGGTTGACAATTTATTTGGTTGAAAATCTAATTATTTTGTTGTAAATTCGTTTTTTATAGTTAAAAATTATTTTTTTAACTTTAAATATAACTATCCCATTTTGGGATGAAAATTTATTTTTTAAAGTTGAAAATTCGTATTATTTGGTTCCAAATTAATCTTCTTAGTTGAAAATTCATTTTTTTTTGTCAAAAAATCAACTTTTTGGTTCAATATTTATTTTTTTAATTGAAAATTCAACATTATAGTTGCAATTTCATCTCCTTGGTTAAAAAGTTAACTATTTTGTTGAAAGTCGATCATTGTGGTAGAATATTAATCTTCTTGGTGAAAAATTCATCTTTTTGGTTGAAAAATAATTTTTTTTGTTGAAAATCTCTTTATTTTGTTGAAAATTTGTTTTTTATGGTTAAAAATTACATTTTCAACTTTAATTGTAACTATCTCATTTTGGGATGAAAATGTATCTATTTAAGTTGAAAATTCGTCTTTTTTTGGTAGAAAATTAATCTTCTTAGTTGAAAATTTATTGTTTTGTTCAAGATTCCTCATAATACTTGAAAAATAATTTCTCTGGTTACAAATGTAAATATTTTGTTGAAAATTCATGTCTTTTGTTAAAAATTAATATTTTTTGTAGAAAATTAATCTTCCTAGTTGAAAATTCATCTTTTTGGTCAAAAAATCAACTTTTTGGTTCAATATCTATTTTTTTAATTGAAAAATCAACATTATAGTTGAAATTCATCTCCTTCGTTAAAAATTTAACTATTTTGTTGAAAGTTCCTCTTTTAAGGTAAAATATAAATCTTCTTAGTGAAATATTCATCTTTTTGGTTGACAATTCATTTCTTTGGTTCAAAATCTAATTATTTGGTTGAAAATTCGTTTTTTACAGTTAAAAATTAATTTTTCAACTTTAATTATAACTATCCCATTTTGGGATAAAAATGTATCTTTTTTAGTTGTAAATTCGTCTTTTTTGGTAGAAAATTAATCTTCTTAGTTGAAAATTCATTTGTTTTTTGTTAAAGATTCCTCATATTAGTTAAAAATTAATTTATGATCTTTTGTTAAAAATTTAACTATTTTGTTGAAAGTCCGTCTTTATGGTAGAATATTAATCTTCTTGGTGAAAAATTTATCTTTTTGGTTGACAATTCATTTCGTTGGTTGAAAATCGAATTATTTTGTTGAAAAAATTTGGTTTTTATAGTTAAAAATGATTTTTTCGCTTTAAATATGAATATCCCATTTCGGGATGAAAATTTATCTTTTTTAGTTGAAAATTCGTCTTTTTTGGTAGAAAATTAATTCTCTTAGTTGAAAATTAATTTTCTATTTTGTTAAAAATTAATATTTTTTGGTAGAAAATTAATTTTCTTATTTTATAATCCATCTTTTTGTTCAAAAAATCAACTTTTTGGTTCAATATTTATTTTTTTAATTGAAAATTCAACATTACAGTTGAAAATTCATCTCCTTCTTTAAAAATTTAACTATTTTGATGAAAGTCAGTCTTTGTGGTAGAATAATTATCTTTTTGTTTGACAATTAATTTCTTTGGTTGAAAATCTCTTTATTTTGTTCAAAACTTGTTTTTAAAGGTTAAAATTTTTCTTTAACTTTAAATATAACTATCCCATTTTGGGATTAAAAATGATCTTTTTTGGTTGAAAATTAATCTTCTTAGTTGAAAATTCTTTTTTTTTTTTTTGTTAAAGATTCATTTTCTTGGTAAAAAAATCAACTTTTTGGTTCAATATCTATTTTTTTAATTGAATTTTCAACATTATAGTTGAAAATTCATCTCCTTCGTTAAAAATTTAACTATTTTGTTGGAATTTCGTCTTTGTGGTATAATATTAATCTTCTTGGTGAGAAATTCATCTTTATGGTTGACAATTTATTTGGTTGAAAATCTAATTATTTTGTTGTAAATTCATTTTTTATAGTTGAAAATTATTTTTTTTTAACTTTAAATATAACTATCCCATTTTGGGATGAAAATTTATTTTTTAAAGTTGAAAATTCGTATTTTTTGGTTGAAAATTAATCTTCTTAGTTGAAAATTCATTTTTTTTTTGTTAAAGATTCCTCGTATTAGTTGAAAATTAATTTTTTTGGTTACAAATTCAGTTATTTTGTTGAAAATTAATCTTCTTAGTTGAAAATTCATTTTTTTGATCAAAAAATCAACTTTTTGGTTCAATATTTATTTTTTTAATTGAAAATTCAACATTATAGTTGCAAATTCATCTCCTTCGTTAAAAATTTAACTATTTTGTTGAAAGTCGATCATTATGGTAGAATGTTAATCTTCTTGGTGAAAAATTCATCTTTTTGGTTGAAAAATCATTTTTTTTTTAAATCTCTTTATTTTGTTGAAAATTTGGTTTTTATGGTTAAAAATTACTTTTTCAACTTTAATTGTAACTATCTCATTTTCGGATGAAAATGTATCTATTTAAGTTGAAAATTCGTCTTTTTTGGTAGAAAATTAATCTTCTTAGTTGAAAATTTATTTTTTTTTGTTCAAGATTCCTCATATTAATTGAAAAATAATTTCTCTGGTTACAAAATTAACTATTTTGTTAAAATTCAGGTCTTTTGTTAAAAATTCATATTTTTGGTAGAAAATTAATCTCCCTAGTTGAAAATTCATCTTTTTGGTCGAAAAATCTACTTTTTGGTTCGATATTAATTTTTTTAATTGAAAATTCAACATTATAGTTGAAAATTCATTTCCTTCGTTAAAAATTGAACTATTTTGTTGAAAGTCCGTCTACGTGGTGGAATATTAATCTTCTTGGTGAAAAATTTATCTCTTTGGTCGACAATTCATTTATTTTGTTGAAAATCTAATTATATTGTTAAAAATTAGTTTTTTAAGGTTAAACATTTTTTTAACTTTAATTATAACTATCCCATTTTGGGATGAAAATTTATCTTTTTTAGTTGAAAATTCGTATTTTTGGGTAGAAAATTAATCCTCATAGTTGAAAATTCATTTTCTCTGTTAAAGATTCCTCATATTAGTTGAAAATTAATTTCTTTCGTTACAAATTTAACTATTTTTTGTTAAAAATTCATCCATTTCGTATAAATTTATATTTTTAATAGAAAATTAATCTTCTTAGTTGAAAATTCATCTTTTTGTTCAATAGTTACTTTTTTAATTGAAAATTCAACGTTATAGTTGAAAATTTTTCTGGGTGAAAAATTCATCTTTTTGGTTGACAATTCATTTATTTGTTTGAAAATCTAATTATTTTGTGAAAAATTAGTTTTTTAGGATTGAACATTTTTTTAACTTTAAATATAACTATCCCATTTTGGGATGAAAATGTATCTTTTTTAGTTGAAAATTCGTCCTTTTTCGTTGAATACAACTGCTTTTAATTAAAAACATTTTTTGGTTGAAATGTCAACTATTAAATTTTACGTTGTTTGTTGAAGATTCGTCTCTTTGGTTTAAAATAAACTATTTTGGTGAAAATCAGTTTTTTTTTCGTTAAAAATTGAATAATAGTCTACCACAGAAGACGAATTTTCAACAAAATAGTTAAATTTTCAATTGAAAAAATGAATTTTAAACCAAATAGTTGAATTTTCAACCAAAAAGACGAATTTTCAATCATAAAGATTAATTTTCTACCATAAAAAACGATTTTTCAACAAAACAGTTACATTTTCAACCTAAGAAATAAATTGTCAACCAAAAAGATGAATTTTTCGCCAATAAGATTATTATTCTACAAAAAATGTCAACAAAATAATTAAATTTTTAACCAAAGAAACTAATATTTGCAGTTTAAAAATTTGGTTAAAAAAGTTTAATCAAGAAACAACGAATTTAAAACAAAAAAGTTACATTTTTATTCAAAGAAATTAATTTTCAACTAATATGAGCAATATTTAACCAAAAAAATTAATTTTCAACCAAGAAGAATAATTTTCTACCAACAAAGACGAACTTTCAACAAAACATTGTAGTTTTCAACTGAGAAGAAAAATTTTCATTCCAAAAAGGAATCGTTATATTTTCAGTTGAAAAAAAGTGATTTTTAAGAAAATAGTTAAATTTTTTGCCAAAGAAATTAATTTTCAACTAATATGAGGAATTATTTAACCAAAAAAATTAATTTTCAACCAAGAAGATTAATATTCTACCACAAAAGACGAGTTTTCAGAAAAATAGCAAAATGTTAATCAATGAAATGAATTTTCAATTTAAAAAATTAATTTTTAACAAAATAGATGAATTTAAAACTAAAGAAGATGAATTTTTAACTAAACATGAAATAGTTATATTTTCAGTTAAAAAAGTAATTTTTAACAAACAAAAAACCGAATTTAAGTTAAATTTTTGTTTAAAAAAATTAATTTTTAAAAAAATAGTTACATTTTTGACCAAAAAAATTAATTTTCAACTAATATCAGGAATCTTCAACAAATAAAATGGATTTCCAGCTAAAAAGATTGATTTTCTACAAAGTAAATGAATTTTTAATAAAATACATGAATTTTCTACTAAAATAAATATATTTTCTAATTCAAAATGGAATAGTAATATTATGAGTTTGAAAAATTAATTTTCAACTATCTATACAAAAATAATAGTCAACAAAGTAGTTTTTTCAACAAAAGAAATGAATTTTCAACCAAAATGATCTATTTTCTACCAAAAAGACGAATTTTCAACTAAAACAGACAAATTATCAAAAACAATTAAATTTACAACCAAAGAAAATAATTTTCAGCTAATATGAGCAATATTTAACCAAAAAAAATGAATTTTCAGCCAAGAAAATTAATTTTCTACCAAAACAGACGAATTTTTTTTATTAATTATATATTTTTTTAAAATTTAATTAATTTTTTTGAATTTTTCGACAAAATACAAGAATTTGCAACTAAGAAGATAAATTTTCATTCCAAAATGGAATTGATATATTTTCAGTTGAAAAAAGTAATTTTTAACAAAATAGTTAAATTTTTTACCGAAGAAATTAATTTTCAACTAATATCAGGAATCTTTAACAAACAAAATGAACTTTTAACTAAGAAGATTAATTTTCTACAAAGTAGATAATTTTCATTAAAGAACATGAATTTTTAACTAAAGAAGATAAATTTTCAACAAAATATGGAATAATTTTATTTTTAGTTGAAAATCAGTTTTAACAAAAAAAAATAAATTTTCAACAAAATAGTTAAATTTTAAACTGGAGAAATAATTTTCAACTAATTTGAGGAATCTTTTACCAAAAAAAATTAATTTTAAGCTAAGAAGATTGGAAATTCTTCTTTTTTGGTAGAATATTTATACGTTTTGTTGAAATTTCATATTTTTTGCAGAAAATTAATTTTCTTAGTAGAAAATTTATCTTTTTGGTTGAAAATTAATCTGTTTTTGTTAAGAATTTTAAATTAATTTTTTTAAATTCAAATATCAACTATTAAATTTTTCTTTAAAAATTAACATTTTTTTGTTGAGTATTTAAATACTTGGTTAATATTTGAATTACTTTGTTGAAAATTCATCTCTTCGTTTGAAAATGTAAATATTTCGTTGAAAATTTGTCTTTTTTTTGGTAGAAAATTTATTTTCTTAGTAAACAATTGATCTGTTTGAAAATTAACTTTTCTGCTAAAAATTCATATTTGCGGGTACACAAATTAAACTGTTCTGTAGAAAATTCCTCTCATTTGAAAAATATTTCATCTTTTTTAGTTAAAAATGCAAAATTATTTCATTGTTTATTTAATTTCATTATTATTTTATATAAATTATTCAATAATTAAATTATTTTTTTAATTATTCTTTTTTGGTTGAAATTTTGATTTGGCATATCTGAAATCTTCAAAAATCTTGTTGAATCTTCTCAAGAATATTACGAAAATTATAATTATATTTGTAAAAATGGAATTGATACAGATTTTAGGATGAATAGAAAAATAAAATTCTGGAACATAATAATATGTTAGAGAGACGTCTTTTTTATTACAATAAGTTACTATCTTTTAAAAAATATTCTTTCAGCTTCTCAAGAGCACGCTGTCGATGAGAAATTGTGTTTTTGACTTCCTTTGGCAACTCTGCATAAGTTTTGTCATATCCTTCCGGCTGGAAACAAGGATCCCATCCAAAATCTTTGGGGCCCCTAGGACTCACAATCAGACCATCAGTTCTACCTTGGAAAAGAATTACTTGGTCCTCAGGACTGTTAACATATGCAAAAGTGCATACGGCCTGAGCAGATTTATCCTCCCAGCCCTCTAACATTTTATGTAAACCATCCGGACCCAATTTTTCCAAAAACCATTTAATATAGGGGCCCGGCAGCCCCTTCATGGCGTTGAAACACAAACAGGTGTCTTCAATTATTACGGGGCCCTTCACGATTTTTGCGGCAGCTTTACACTTTTCGATTGAAATTTCTTCAATCTCGCCTTGGTATTCAGGCAAGTCCACCTTTTTATTTGTTATCTCTCGGGGAAAATTTTTGCCAAGAATGGCCACGAATTCCTCCAACTTCTTGGCGTTGCCGGTCACAAAGACGATTGGTTTGGACATTCTGGAAATGTTAAAAAATATAATTAATACAAGTTTTTCACAGAAAGTATTAAATATTGATGTTATTTTGTTTATTGACGGTAATTCAAATTAGTACAAAGATTTGTGTTCCTTTTTTGGTTTTGTTTAAATAAAAAATAGGTGAATTTATTCATAAAAAAGAAAATTTGCAGTTGTGAAAGAAAAAAAATTAATTTGAGGGGAAAAATAATTCTTAATACAGAACAAAAATTTCGAGTGGCTTTAAAGTTTATTTATTTTCAAGGTTATATAAATATAATTTTCCTAGGAATCTTCAGAAAATTCCAAAAGAATTTGAAGATTTCAAATATATCGAAAGATTGTCTAGAAATTTTTCAAGAAAGTTTCTGTATTTTATAGGATTTTAGAAACATTCTAGTTTAATTTATGATTTGTAGAAATTCCGAAAAAATTTTTTTTATCAATTAGCTATAAAAGAGATGCATTTTTAACAATGTAGTTCAACTTTTAACCAAGTAGTTGAATTTTCATCCCAAAAATATTTGTTTTGACAGAAAATATTTATTTGATTTCGTTTATTGACGGTAATTCAAATTAGTAAAAAGATTTTTGTTCCTTTTTTTTGTTTGGTTTAAATAAAAAATGGATGAATTATTAAAAAAAAAAAGTTTCAGTTGTGAAAGAAAAAAAAATTTATTTGAGGGAAAAAATAATTCTTAATGCAGAATAAAAATTTTGATTGACGATTTTTTTTAAGTTTATTTATTTTTGAGGTTATATAAAAATAATTTGCCTAGGATTCTGCAGAAAATTCCAAAAGAATTTAAAGATTTCAGATATGTCGAAAAATTATCCAGAAAATTTTTAAGAAAGTTTCCTTATTTTAAAGGATTTTACCAAAATTCGAGTTCAATTTATGATTTGTAGAAATTCAGAAGAAATTAAGGAATATTTCATCAATTTTCAAGAAAAGATTCATTTTTAACAATGTAGTTCAACTTTTAACTAAGTAGTTGAATTTTCAACCCAAAACTATTTGTTTTCACAGAAAATATTAAATATTTATTTGATTTTGTTTATTGACGGTAATACAAATTAGTACAAAAATTTTTGTTCCTTTTTTAGTTTGGTTTAAATAAAAAATGGATGAATTATTAAAAAAAAAGTTTCAGTTGTGAAAGAAAAAAAATTTAATTTGAGGGGAAAAATAATTCTTAATACAAAATAAAAATTTTGATTGACCATTTTTTTAACGTTTATTTATTTTTAAGGTTACATAAATATAATTTGCCTAGGATTCTTCAGAAAATTCCAAAAGAATTTAAAGATTTCAAATATGTCGAAAAATTATCCAGCAAATTTGTAAGAAAGTTTATTTTATAGGATTTTACCAAAATTCGATTTTAATTTATGATTTGTAGAAATTTAGAAGAAATTAAAAAATATTTGATCAATTTTAAAGAAAAGAGATGCATTTTTAACAATGTAGTTCAACTTTTAACCAAGTAGTTGAATTTTCAACCAAAAACTATTTGTTTTCACAGGAAATATTAAATATTTATTTGATTTTGTTTATTGACAGTAATTCAAATTATTTCAACGATTTTTGTTCCTTTTTTGGGTTGGTTTAAATAAAAAATGGATGAATTCATTAAAAAAAAAAATTTGCAGTTGTTAAAAAAAAATTCAATTTGGGCGGGGGGGGAGGGAATAATTCTTAATGCAAAATAAAAATTTCGAATAACGATTTTTTTAAAGTTTATTCATCTTTAAGGTTATATAAATATAATTTTCCTATGATTCTTCAAAAAATTACAAAAGAATTTGAAGATTTCAGATATGTCGAAAAATTATCTAGAAATTTTTTAAGAAAGTTGATTTATTTTACAGGATTTTAACAAAATTCGAGTTTAATTTATGATTTGTAGAAATTCAGAAGAAATTAAGGAATATTTCATCAATTTTCAAGAAAAGATGTATTTTTAACAATGTAGTTCAACTTTTAACCAAGTAGTTGAATTTTCAACCAAAAACTACTTGTTTTCACACAAAATATTAAATATTTATTTTATTTTGTTTATGAACAGTAATTCAAATTAGTACAACAATTTGTGTTCCTTTTTTGGCTTTTTAAAAATAAAAAATGGGTGAATTATTAAACAAAAATTGCAGTTGTGAAAGAAAAAAAAATTTAATTTGAGAGGAAAAATAATTCTTAATACAGAATAAAAATTTCGATTGACGATTTTTTTTTAGTTTATTCATTTTTAAGGTTATATGAATATAATTTTCCTAGGATTCTTCAGAAAATTACAAAAGAATTTGAAGATTTAAGATTTGTCGAAAAATTATCTAGAAAATTGTTAAGAAAGTTTCTTTATTATTTTATATTTGATCAATTTTGAAGAAAAGAGATGCATTTTTAACAATGTAGTTCAACTTCTAACCAAGTAGTTGAATTTTCAACCAAAAACTATTTGTTTTCACAGAAAATATTAAATATTGATTTGATTTTATTAACTGTAATTCGCCTTGGTACAAAGATTTCTATAAACTTTTTTTGGTTTGGTTTGGCTGAATAGTTTAAATAAAAAAAAATCGAATTCATCCAAAAAAGATGAAATTTTATCAACAGAGATAAATTTTCAAACCAAAGAAATGAATTGAAAAAAAATGTATTCAAGAAAGAAAAAAAATTAAAATTCAGGGAAAAAATAATTCTTCATACTAAATGAGAATTTCAAACAACTATTTATTTTTCGACTCTATTTCGTTTTAAGGTTATATAAATATTATTTTCCTAGGATTCTTGAGAAACTTCCAAAAGATTTTTGAAGATTTAAGATACATCGAAAAAATATCTAGAAATTTTTTAAGAAAGTTTATTTATTTTACAGGATTTTACCAAATTTTAGGGAAAAATCGAGCATAATTTAGAACTTGTAAAAGTTTGGAAGAAATTTTAAAATATTTGATAAATTTGTGGACGTCAGTAAATTATTATGTTCAAGAATTTATATTATATTTATATATTTATTTGTCAACTAAAATGATGATTCTTCAATGAAATAAATGAATTTCTAACAAAATAGTTCAAATATTAACCAAGTAGTTGAATTTTCAACAAAAAAGTATGAAGTTGCAAAAAAATGTAATAGTTGATATTTCAATCAAAAAATATTTTAATGTAAAATCAAAAACAATTGCATTTATCCAAAACGACGAATTTTCAACAAAATATATTAATATTCTACCAAAAAAGAAGAATTTTCAACAAAAAAGGTAAATTTTCAACTAAAATTATGAATCTTCAATGAAATAAATAAATTTTGAACAAAGTATTTCAAATATTAACCAAGTTCTTGAATTTAAAAAAAAAAAGAAATTTAAAAAAATGTAATAATTGATATTTCAATCAAAAAATATTTTAATTTAAAATAAAAAATTGTGGAAATCATCCAAGAATGACGAACTTTCAACAAAATAGTTGACTCCTAAACAAAAGCAAATTAATTATCAACCAAAAAGATACATTTTCTACCAAGAAAATTAATTTTATGTCAAAAAGACGAATTTTCAACAAAACACATGAATATTCTACCAAAAAAGAAGAATTTTCAACCAAAGAGATAAATTTTCAAATAAAATGATGAATCTTCAACGAAATAAATGAATTTTTAACAAAGTAGTTCAAATATTAACCAAGTAGTTGAATTTTCAACCAACAATTATGAAGTTTGAAAAAAATCTAATAGTTGATATTTCAATTAAGAAATATTTTAATTTAAAATCCAAAACAATTGAATTTATCCAAAAAGACGAATTTCCAACCAAAAACATAAATATTCTACCAAGAAGATTAATTTTCTGCTAAAAAGACGAATTTTCAAAAAAATAAATGAATATTCTACCAAAAAAGAAGAATTTTCAACTAAAATGATGAATCTTCAATCAAATAAATATATTTTGAACAAAGTATTTCAAATATTAACCAAGTAGTTGAATTTTCAAAAAAATAAGAAATAAATAGTTTAAAAAAAAATGTAATAGTTGATATTTTAATCAAAAAAGATTACAGTTTAAAATAAAAAACAGTTGAATTCATCCAAGAAAGACGAATTTTCAACCAAATAGTTGAATCCTGAACAAAAACAAATTAATTTTCAACCAAAGAGATATATTTTCTACCAAGAAGATTAATTTTCTGCCAAAAAGACGAAGTTTCAACAGAATATATGAATATTCTACTAAAACAGAAGAATTTTCAATGAAAGAGATGAATTTTCAACTAAAGTAATGAATCTTCAACCTTTTCTTGAATTCTACTACTTTTGGTTTCAAATTAAAATATTTTTTGGTTAAAATATCAACTATTACATTTTTCGTTGAAAATTCGACTGCTTTGTTGAAAGTTTATCTACTTAGTTAAAAATTCATTCTGTTGGTTGATGTTTTATCATTTTAATTCAAAACCCTTTTTTTTTTTTGCTTAAAATTGATTTTTCAACTAAAAATTTAACTTTTCCATTTTTGTTTGAAAATTCATCTTTTTTAGTAGAAAATTCATATTTTCGGTTTGAAAATTTGACTGTTTTGTTGAGAATTCGTTTTTTATTGGCTGAAAATTAATTTTTGAACTAAAAATTTAAGTATTCTTTTTTCGTTGTTGAAAATTTATCTTTTTAGTTTAAACTTTATGTACTTGGTTGAAAATTCGTCCTTTTTTATTGAAAATTAATTTTTGAACTAAGAATTTAATTATTCCTTTTTTGTTTGAAAATTGATCTTTTTTAGTAAAAAATTCATATTTCCTTTTTGAAAACTTAACTATCTTGTTGAAAATTCGTCTGTTTTGGTAGAAAATTAATCTTCTTAGTTGAAAATTCATATATTTTCTTGATAATTAAATTATTTTTCTACTAAGAAGATTAATTTT
>CAKNYM010051885.1:67945-91507 GCA_932195095.1 Andricus curvator | reverse complement strand
TTGTTTGGTGGAAATTTATATTCTTTGGCTGAGGATTCAACTATTTTTAACACTTTTCACATTTCACCATTTTTTATACCAATAACTGAGTTATTAGCGTCCACCTTCAAAAAAACCAAATAAAAAAACAAAAAGAAAAAAAAGTTTTAAAAAATCTGGGCTTTCAATTTCGGCAGACTATGGAAAAGCTGTAGAGTTAAAAAATTAATTTTTTCTCCAATTATAATAATTTTTAATACAAAATTAAAATTTCAATTAACTATTAATTTATTAAAAGTTGTTGAACACTTAAATTCGAGATAGAACCACATTCCGAGATTTGATAACAAGGAATCAAGCATTATCAGTTTCTTTTCAAAGTTATATAAATACATTTTCGTAAGATTTCGGAGGATATTAAAAAAGATTTTTGAAGATCTCACATATGTCGAAAAAAATCTAGAAAAGTTTGATATAATTTTTTTATTTTACGGGATTTGCAAAATATTGTGAAAAATTAGAATCAGCTTAAAAGATGTTCAGGACTTTTGGAAGATTTGAAGAAATGTAAAAAGGTTTTATAAATTTTCGAAGAACAATTCAAGTTTTAAAATATTTTTCATCTCTTCAAAACTTCTAAAATTCACAAATAATTTTTAAGCTGAAAAATTAAAATTTAAAAATTGCCTTAAAACCTTAGAGATTTGTAGAAATTTTCAGAGGAATCTTAAGAAAATTTTTTTATTCTTTCTAAATTTTTTTCGATATACTCAAAAGTGTACGCTTGGTTTGAAATTTTTCAAATTTTAATTTAGGTTAACACCTTTTCAAAAATTCTAAATATCTTTTGAAATAATTCAGTTTTCTTAAAAAATCTTTCAATTGTCTTAAAATCGCCTAGATCCTGTTTCGTGTGTTTTAAAATAAAATCTAAATCATTGAAAATTTTCCCAGAAATCTCATTAATCTGTACCGATAACTATTTTGGTTTCCGGTACCGACAGTTTACACATTTCGCAAATTATGATATATTTACCGGTGTGAAAAAGTTTACAAATTGTATACTGCAGTAGCAAAATTTTAAGAGCAGAATTATTTCCTAATATTAAAAAAATCCTTTGCAATTAAAATGTTTTCTGTTATCAACAATGTTTAGAAACATTTGGAAAAAATTTTATCATGAAATAAAATCACTAATTTGGAAACTTTGATTTACACAATATTGATGTTGCAGTAAATTCGTAATATCAATTAATAGACTTAATCAATAGACAGTTAACTTAAACAGGCTGCAAGAATAAAAAAGAAATACATTTGGACTGTGACTGACAATATTCTTAGAAATTAAAAAAAAATTGAACGGCAAGAATAAAAAACGAATACCTTCGGACAAGCACAAAAATAGGATTCATTTTGGAAAAAAAGCCCGCTTGAAAAGTCACGCTTTAAAAAGACAAGAAATAAAAATTAATTATTCTCTTTTGAAGATCTAACAAACATGTCCTCTTCTTTTTTCATACCTTGCTTTGTCCATGAAATCATTAATATCGGGTAATGTATAATATACATAATTATATATATATAATATAAATAATTTATATTATAAATATGTTCAATCGTATGTATATTTTTGAGACAACATTTTAAATATAAATAAATGACCGAATCCATTTCAAATCAGGCAGTTTCTACACTTGAAGTTGCAGTAAAAGATATCATAAATGCGTAAGAGAACTTTTTTAAATGTGCAAACTATTTTCTCAGCATTTTTTTTATCTGTTGTTTTCAAGAAAAATGCGAAAATTCGATTTTATGAAAAAAAATTCCACTGGCCACAAAAGTTATTTAGCCCGCATTAAACTCACGAGGTATTTTCCTTATGGTAGTACAAATTCAACAAAAAATTGGCAAAAAATATAAGTGTGGGTTTTTTGAGAAATACACTACCAGGATCTGAAAAGAAATCGTAAATATCTCAATTAGTTCAAAAGTTATACGAGTTTAAAGAAAAAATTGTTTTTCACGAATCTCAAAAATATGTATCGCCTAATTTCCTCTAAAAAACAACATATTTTGTCGTTCTGTGACATTTTTACTGTTTTCTTGAAAAATGTCGGATTTAATTGACCCAATTATTTAAATTGTGAAGAAGAATTTTTGTATTGGCATTTGGGTCTTATGGATATATTTAATTAAAAAACGTGCATTACATAAAAGTTAAATTGGCAAACGTTTCGACCACGGATAGGGGTCCTCCTCAGTGCCAGATATTCGATTTAAAATTAAACTTAAAATTAAAGCTTTGGTATGCAATATTTGGTAAAAAAAGGAGAAATTCATGCATAAACTTAGCCCTTCTATGTCATGCAGCTCCTCTCTCTCTCTCTTTCCCTCTGCGTCACTCTCTCCCTCCGTATTTCTCTCCGTCTCTGTCACCCACACTCTCTCTCTATACGCTTCCTCTCTGCGTGTTCTTCCCTTTTCGTTGCAGAAGGTGAGATGGTTGTGGGGAAGTAAATCACTCCTTAATCCCACAAACACAATATTCACACACACGATAAACAAAGAAACACGCTTTTAAGTTCGAAAGGAAGTTAATAATGAAGAATTAAGGTAAACAAGTGAAAATTATTATATAACAGATTTCTGTTAATATAAAGGGATAGTTTTCGACGTAAAAATTATAGAGACATCCGCTCTGTTTCAAATCACGAAGAAAACTGAAAAAGCATTCTCAGAGGTCCTCCAGTTTAACGACCTACGAAAATCCGAAAGAAAGATGCTTTTAATTTTTGAAGGGCTGTGGCAGTAAAACTGACTGAAAGTGGGAGGACCGATCGCCGGTCCACTTGAGGGAGCGACGACCGTAGTCGCCACGTGTTCTCAGAATTTTTGTCTCTTTACAACAGGGTGGTATATTTTTGAAAGTTTTTCAATATCGGTTCTTAAATTGAGCGCATTCACATTACCAGCAATGTGACACATTTCCATTACCAGACGTTTACGATAGTGACATTCATTCGCAAGAATTTTCGCGTTTTCAAAATCGAAAAAATGGTCTTTCTCAATACTATGCTTCGTAAGCATTGTCTGTTTATTAGGGACCTTATTTATATCCTTCTTATGTTCTCTAACCCGTACTCCTAAAGGACGCTTAGTTTGACCGATGTAAACCGCTTTACAATTTTGACCCTTGCACCAAATGCCATAAACAATATTGCTATTTTGTAATTTATTTAATTTATCTTCAGTGGGCCTCAATACCGACGTGAGGTCTCTGTTATTTTTTAATGCCGTAGTTATGTCGTAATACCCGAGAATTCTCGCAATTCGCTCAGATAGACCTTCCACGTACGGAATGCTGATGAAAGACCTAATTTCCGCATTTTGAACTATTTCATCAACTCTACGATGTTCATATTGGGCCAAAATATTTTCGGTCAAACTAAGCGTCCTTTAGGAGTACGGGTTAAAGAACATAAGAAGGATATAAATAAGGTCCCTAATAAACAGACAATGCTTACGAAGCATAGTATTGAGAAAGACCATTTTTTCGATTTTGAAAACGCGAAAATTCTTGCGAATGAATGTCACTACCTTAAACGTCTGGTAATGGAAATGTGTCACATTGCTGGTAATGTGAATGCGGTCAATTTAAGAACCGATATTGAAAAACTTTCAAAAATATACCACCCTGTTGTAAAGAGACAAAAATTCTGAGAACACGTGGCGACTACGGTCGTCGCTCCCTCAAGTGGACCGGCGATCGGTCCTCCCACTTTCAGTCAGTTTTACTGCCACAGCCCTTTAAAAATTAAAAGCATCTTTCTTTCGGATTTTCGTAGGTCGTTAAACTGGAGGACCACTGAGAATGCTTTTTCAGTTTTCTTCGTGATTTGAAACAGAGCGGATGTCTCTATAATTTTTACGTCGAAAACTATCCCTTTATATTAACAGAAATCTGTTATATAATAATTTTCACTTGTTTACCTTAATTCTTCATTATTAACTTCCTTTCGAACTTAAAAGCGTGTTTCTTTGTTTATCGTGTGTGTGAATATTGTGTTTGTGGGATTAAGGAGTGATTTACTTCCCCACAACCATCTCACCTTCTGCAACGAAAAGGGAAGAACACGCAGAGAGGAAGCGTATAGAGAGAGAGTGTGGGTGACAGAGACGGAGAGAAAGGCGGAGGGAGAGAGTGACGCAGAGGGAAAGAGAGAGGAGCTGCATGACATAGAAGGGCTAAGTTTATGCATGAATTTCCCCTTTTTTTACCAAATATTGCATACCAAAGCTTTAATTTTAAGTTTAATTTTAAATCGAATATCTGGCACTGAGGAGGACCCCTATCCGTGGTCGAAACGTTTGCCAATTTAACTTTTATGTATATATATACCATTAAGCCATTTCCCTTTCGGCGAGCCTCAAGGGGTAAGCGTGACACTACCCGATTCGGGTAGTGTTTCTAGGTGGATAATTTCTTGTAGTAAATAACTACAAGTGTGGGCTCACCACACCCACCACCGCCAACAGCAACGCAGTAGTATCAGACGGTCACCCATCCAAGTACTAACCGCGCCCAACACTGCTTAACTTCAGTGATCTAACGGGAACTGGTGTTTCCAGCGTGGTATGGCCGTTGCCATACATTGCCATGTAATGCACGTTTTTTAATTAAATATATCCATAAGACCCAAATGCCAATACAAAAATTCTTCTTCACAACATATTTTGTCCCTGAGAGATTCTGCAACTTCAAGTGTAGAACCTGCCTGATTTGAAATGGGTTCGGTCAAATAATGAACTATTTTTTCTTTCTCAAATTATTAATTAAATTATTTGAACAAAGTAAAATTATTATGTTTTTGTTTAATCACGCACTCATTTTTTTGAGTATATTTATAAACAATTTAATACGTCTGTTTTCTGGGTATGTAACTTTCTTTAATTGTCAAGTAATTGTCTAACAATATAATAACATTTGGTTCTTAATTATTAAAATTTTGCTCTTAATTCTGCACTTTTAATAAAAAACAACATAATGTAACATAATCTGAATATAATACTTAATAAATAAAAATAATGGACTCTGGTGGTAAATAATTGTGCAGTTTGCAGTTTGTGCTAATGGTAACTCCTCGAGTATCATTTTAGAAATTGCTAACTTTCATCATTTACCGACGCGCAACGTGAACCTTTCAAGGGCGCAGTTATCAGCGCATGTTTTTCACATTCTCTTATTCCATTAGATCGGCAATCTCCCACCTCATCTCTGCTTTCACGCACATCAGCTGTCACTTGTGACAAGAGGAGACGGGACGTTGGAAAGGGGTAGGGATTTGACCAACATTATTTTTGTGACCAGTCTAAGGGGTGCCTTCCCGCCCCCACAAGACATTGGAAATGGGTAAGAATTTATTCAACATTATTTTTGTGACCATTACATATCTATATTTTATGTTTGTGACGATCTATTTTGTGAATATCGATTGCCATCGATAGCCAAGGGCCCTTTCGTCTCATATCGTGACAGACCCATATTTGAGACATCGTAGTGACAAAAGTAACATTAATTAAAAACTTTTCCCTTATCAAATCGCTTCATTTATTGTCCAATTAAAGATTCTGATAGTTTGTTGCCGAAAAAAAAAATTTTTCCAGCCAAAACAGAGGTGACGCCCCTATTCTGCAATTGCACCAAAATTGTAAATAACGAAGTCCTAGTGCGACAAATTGGTTTTCAATCAAGAACTTTTATTTTTTGCAATTTTATACAAAAAGTATCTATCGCGTAGACACAGAAACTTGCCATACTCTGATGGTGTTGTCAGAATAACCGGCGAATAGAGTTTGGCCATCAGTAGACCAGGCCAGAGACAAGCACTGCGGAGGCTCAGCCTTACTCGTTGCAGACACGATTTCTGGTTTTAGCTCTTCAACCATTTCTTTGCTTTCAAGATCCCAAATCTTGATATAGGGTCCAAAAGCTGCGCACAACCAGTAACGGTTGGGACTAAAGCACAAGGCAGTTATGATGTCATTATGGTCTAAAGTGTGCAAGTGCTTTCCATCATTCAAGTCCCACAACATAGCTTTGCAATCCTGTAACAAGAACAAATAATGAGATTTGTTTCAGTTATGAACAAAAAATTTTAAATCCACGAAAATTTGATTCTTAATCAAGGTGGATATTCCAAGACTTAGAAAAAATTCTTGAAATCTTGAATGTGTACAATATTGAACATTTGAGTTTAAAATGGTTCCTCATTAGATTCGCTAAGTTTAAGATTCTTTTTGAATAAAACATTATAATTTGTTTACAATATTAGTTTTTTGTCCGAGCCCCCTTGAAAACGCGCCATTGCATGCACGTGACGCAGGCGTAATATGGCCGCTTCCAGCCCAGTGACGTTCGCACATTCGCACTCCGCCGCCGGGCCAACATGAAACTTTACGCCCGCTAAATAACACTTTACGTCCGCTACACAAAACTTTACGCCCTCTACACATACTCTGCACCACGCAAGTGAGAATATAAAGGAAATTATATTTATCTGCTACATTTGAATGTAGCGCTGCTACATTTGAATGTGAAATTATTCAATTTATATAGTGAGCCCTTTCCTTTTTTGCATCATACTTCAACCACTATCTCTCGCTACCTCTGCAGCGATACTAGTAGTCGCGAGTATAAGGTTACTCATGTATTTTATATGGATGACCAGAAGATCTATGCTTCAAGTGCAAGCCAGCTTCAAAGTGCTTTAAGTGTCGTCGAGGTGTACACAGTAGAGATGGCACGGACTTCGAATTGGACAAGTGTGCCAAGATTCATTTGAAGCAAGGACGAATTACTGGCGTACCCAAGGTCCCTGATCTAGTGGATATGAGAGCTTTATTAGACACCTTGACGCTAGATATACCTATATATACCTACGCGTGCCTGAGAGTCGCATTCAGGATATTACATCAGTAAAGGAGGCTCTCCGAAGCAGATAAAAGCGTCCCCTTGGACAGATTTGGTTTTTTAATTTGTCGGCGCTGAACGAGATATCTGTGGCTTATTAGCTTGCCGTCCTAGTCCGTTCTGCGATTGTACATCCCACGATGTCAAAGCGGGCGCTTTGACGTCTTTATAACCGAATTATCCTGGGTACAGCCTACATAGTCGCAAATGAAAGGGATCCCTCTCCTAAAAATGGTCAGGAATCACGAGATGTTTACCAAAGGAGCGTTCCTTTACAAAGCCGCGGAGCAGGCGGCCGAAACTCTTGGCTTGAATCTTAACATCAAAAGTGAGAAAAAGTACATTACTCCACCAAGATGCCTCACTTCTAAAAGCCCAAGTAAAGAAAGCAGAGGTCTAAAACTCACGCCAACAGTTCCTCGACAGGAAGCAGCTAACGTTTGCTTTCCTCAAATCACCCGGACATAATTCAGGCACAGAGGGTTTCATTTTCGCGTACCAGGACGGTGTCATTTCCACCTTAGTATACCGTAGCCGTATTTTACGTCAAGAAGTTCCCAGCGATAGATGCAGAACGTGTCATGCACACGTATCTAGATCACATACTATCCGGGTGGACCACTCACGCAGGAATGACGTATCTCTACATAAACAATGCGGCCCTAAGGGTACTTCAGTAACATCTTTGTCGCTCTTCGGGTGTTTTCTGGAACTACGAGTTTCGGACAGCAGTCTCCCTTGCACACTGTAAATGAGACTCTAATTTGACGAGACATAAGCAGCCATAGAAACAAAAGAGCTTGCATGAGAAAATGTAATTAGTCGTATCCCTGCATGCGGGGCTCTGCAGGGGCGAACCTTTTTATTTCCCTAGCTGCTCGTGGGATCAAAATGGAACACGCAAAAACAATAATTGAAGGGAGGTGGCGGAGGGGTTGGGCTCGAACGCGTCTACCAACGCTTTCCTCCCAATCTGTCTCTCCGTCTAGCCAAACTCAGGTAGCGGTTGTGCTCCCAGCTTCCCCGGGAAACTATGGAAACGGGAGCGGCCAATGAGTCCCCCAAAAATAACAAAGGCATCAACGGTTCTCTGAAAAGGAAATTGAGGAGGCAAGCGCGGTAGGCTAATAGAGCAGCTGTGAGGGCTGGAACATCAATAACTGCAACGCCGACAACCAGCACTAATGCCCAGAAGAGAGGGAGGGGCACAGGTGACACTTCACCCCCGGGGGGGGGGGGGGGGGCTAAGCCTATGAAGAGGCACAAGGCAGTCCGGTGAACTGAAAGTCGTTGGGGGCTGGACTGGCAGCTGTCCAGCGGACTAACCCCCTGACGGTTGGGGTGGCGGACACGAGCTACCCAGACTTGCTGCTTACTGCGGAGCAGTTTGAGCTCTTCAGGGAGGGCCCTGGGAAGGTGCAGACCTCAAAGTAGGTAGGGCTGAGTTGCTCCAAAAGATAGTGAGGGCTGAGGTGTGGTTCCCAGGTAAGCTGGAAGACCCGTCTGTGGTCCTTCGGCGGTTGGAGGGATCCAACCCCTCACTAAGGACAGCGTCCTGGCGAATCATCAGGCACGATTGGCCTCAGGAAGAAGACACAGCGGAATGTACCAAGCAACTCCTAGTTGTGCAAATTCCTGAGCCACAGACCAGGGCTCTTGAGCTCCGCAACAACAGGCCCTTCTACCATCTTGGACAGGTTAACTTTAGGGTATCTGGCCAGGGACAGGAGGAGCCTGTCGGTATACAGGAAGATCGCGGGCAAACCTAAATAATTGCTCCCGGCCTAACCATTGCCCAAAGTAACTTGCATCACAGCAATGGCGCCTCTACGGTTCTGCAGAGGAGCGTGGCTGCGAGGCACACAGGTATCTCGCTAATCCAGGAACCTTTATTAGTTCGAGATACCATAAGGGGATTGGGGGGGGGGGGGGGGGGGAGGCTGGTTTTTGTTACAGGGACCCCAAAGGCGGTCAAACCAAGGATTGGCTTACTTACCGCTGGGGTGCGATGCTAACTCCCGCCATACATTGTGAGACAGTACGGACATCAACTGAACAGGTCATTATCTACTGGAATACATAATCACTACTGATTTAGATATTCTTAACACGAGAGAGTGCACTCTCGGAGGTGCACATATCAATTAGAGACGTGGACACCCTGGAGATGGCAGCGAAGATTTTTACGGAGGCCATCAAATCCACTTATGAAAGTAATTGTCGACCCACAAGACACCGAAAGGCTGGGGAGACACACTGTTGGAACGGGAAACTCGAAGAGCTTCGCAGGGAAACCAGAGAGAGGTTTAGACGTGCCAGTACTGGCAAAACGGATGAACTATGGACCTCATTTACGACGATGAGGGATGAATACAGGGCTGTAATACGTAAGGCGAAGTAAGAAACCTGGACCAACTTCTTCACAGATATCGAGAAAGGAGCAGCGGCGGCTAGACTGGGCAAGCAGCTCTCTCTAAAACCGGATGCTATTCTCGGCACTTTAAAATTGCCCGACGGGGATACTCAGCGACGGACGAGAAAACCTTGGGTCACCTGATGAAGGCACATTTTCCTGGCTTTATAAGGTCTGGAGAAAAGGGTCCGAAACGGCAGCTGCCCACGAGATTATTACCCCCTCCAGGGACAAGTGGAGGGGTAGTCCTTACAAGTCACCTGGTCCGGATGGTATATATCCGGTCTTCTTGCAGAAGGCTGGAGAGGTCATCGTAGGGCCGCTCGTGAGACTTGCTAGGGCTAGTCTGACGCTGGGATATGCTCCAACGGCATGGAGAGGTACGAGAGTAGTCTTCGTTCCGAAGCAGGCAGGATCGGTTATACTTCACCTAAGGACTTCCATCCCATCAGCCTCACATCTTTCCTACTAAAAACAGTGAAAAGACTTGTCACTCGACCGAGACGGCCCTAAGCGGAGCAGTAAACCTAATCGAAGGACAACTGAAGCAGAAAGGCCTCGCGATTGGAACCTTTATGTATATCGAAGGAGTTTAACCTATTCCAGTCGTGGAATGAACCTGCCACATGTTGGTCAACAAGAATCGAACAACGACTAAGGGTGTTACCACTTTATGTGGAACCGTTGACTCGGGATGTCTGCAGGGAGGTGTTTTATCTCCCCTGCTGTGGTGCTTGGTAGTGGATGAACTGCTTCATCTGCTCACGAGTCAGGGCTACCACGTTATAGGCTACGCGGACGATATACTGGTCACCTTGCGCGGCCAGCATCTGGATGCCCTCTTCGGAGTAATGCAGCAAGCACTGGGGATAGTGGATTCTTGGTTCAAGAAGACTGGACTATCGGTCAATCCGACTAAAACGGGCGCGGCTGTATTCACCAGACGGTATAAGTGGGGAACCACGAGTACACTGAAATTGGAAGGGCAACAACTGGAAATCAAAGAACGAGCTAAATATCTAGGTCTCATTTTAGATAAGAAAGCTGTCATGGAACGATCACCTGGAAAACAAGTGCAAAAGCTAGTAGCAACTCAATGGCTCCGTAGGAGAGCGATAGGGAAAAGCTGGGACTTAGAGCCGAAGACACTTATGTGGATCTACACGGCGATTCTGCGAAGGTGATCTAGTGGAGCAGGGTCGAACTGTCCACTGTGAAGTCTCGACTGGAAAGAATCAGGAGACTGATTCTAAGAGGCGTCACTGGTGCCTCGAAGTCGACACCCACAATGGAACTGGGGGCACTAACAGGGTTGGAGCCCCCCCATCTCACCATCAAGGCGGTGGCTAGGAAGGCGGCCTGGAGATTGAATATGCTAAAATGCGAATGGACATACTCAGGGACAAACCACTCACTCGCTATCCCTTCGACAAGAAGTATCGTGTTAGCCTATCCACGAAGGAGGAATGGGTTAACGGCGAATGGGCGATAGGGACAGCTGGTTTACAGGTGGCTCCAGGAATAAGGAGAAAGCGCAGAAATCGGTGTATATCGTAGAAGGAGTGGAATGGGCTTCACAATCTCGATGGGGTCCTACGCTACAGGCCTACAATATGAGATTATGGCCAAGATCCAGTGCGCCTACAAGGCACAGGAGTATCTCAACAAAATAAACATCCGTATCTGCTCAGATAGCAGGGCTCCTATAATGGCCGTGAATGGAACAACGACTACTTCGCTACTAGTATGGGAGTGCTTTGAGACACTGCACAACCTAGCCGCGGAAAACCGTGTGACTACTTTGAATCCCTGGAAACAGCGGCATCAAAGACAATGAGATATCGGGCACGCTAGAAACACTAGCAGAAAGAGACACCTTCACTGGACCCGAGCCAGTTGTAGGCATTTCCAGTAGGTTAGTCATTGAAGAAATCAACAGTTGGTTGACCGAGGAACATCATAGTGAGTGGGGACTAGCCACTGGCTGCAGACAGGCCAAAACACTCCCTAAGCGAGCGAAGGAAATACTAAAGCTCGGAAGGAACGACGTCAAAGTCCTAACACAAATATTTATAGGACATGGAAACCTCGGATATTACAGGCATGAGATCGGGCTCGCAGAAAGCCCCCTCTGTCGTATGTGCGGAAGGGATAATAAGACAGAAGTTCATATCCTTTGCAACTGCCCCGCAATTGCGGAGAAACGTCTAACACTCACAGGCAGTAACTGCATCAGTGAGTCAGAACTATTGGCCAATAGCGTGGCTGCGGTCCTCGCCGTACGGAGAGGACTTTGGGGTCACGCTTAGGCTCACAAGGGGACGCAACGGGATCACCCAAGCGTCAGGGACTCTTACAGTGTCAACCCCGGAAATAATAATAAATGCCAGGACAGAAAAGTGCGGCGACAAATAGAAGAGTGTCAGTGGAGTGCATGACGCCTGAAACAAAAGACCTTGGATACTAACGGGCCCAAGTGGGGAGCCTCACATAACTTTGTGAGGCTCTTCACTTGGGGTAATCGCTAAAGAGATTGATCAGCAACCTGGGTCAAAGCAGTGTTGCGGAACGAACGTATTATTTCCATGAATAACACGGGAATTCTAGATCAATCTAAAAATCTACACCCCCTTCCCCACATGACTCCCTTCCTCACCGAATGAGTCACGCCTGCCCCGAAAGGTAAATACCTTAATTGTATATATGTCGCAGCCGAGTAGCAAAGTCCGTCATTTAACCAAGTTCCTAGGAATTTGGCTAAATGGCGCCGAATAGACGAATTTACCTGCGGAACCTTTTGTTAGTCTATCGGGCAGATCAGGTCAGTAATTTAGCCTAACTATCAGCCGCCTCGTCGGCCTTTCAGGATATAAGACTAACTTTATTTCAATGAAAAGGAGTTTAAAGGAAAGGTACATTTGTATTTTAAATTGCGTGAATCATTATGTTTGAAATATATACAGCTTTTAATACTACACGGAAAAAAATAAGTTTTATAAAGTTTATGGAACTAATTCAAGAGAAGCGGGTACAAGCGACAACTGCAGAGTTTTATATAATTTCGGAAACATTCCAGATAAAATGTAGAATTATCATTTTCGGAGTATAAATTTGCCAAAGCAGTTTCGCTTTTTCATTATTTTCGAGAATATTGACTTTCAAATTTTCGCAACAAATTTATTTTCTATTAATGTTTACCAATTATAATTAAAAGTAGAAGTATGTGTGAAGTTTCTTAAACGAAAAATGTTATTTTTAATCAGAATTTTCAAACAGAACAGTGGCTCAATAAAAAAATATATTTTCTTCCTAGAATAGAATATGATATTTTTTTAAAGCTTTTATCATGCAAAAATTATAAATAAAACACATTATTAAAAATACCATTCAATTTTGTTCAATTTGCTCACATTCGACCTTTGCACTTGCATATAATTCCCAATCAATTAGAAGTATCAACCACACTGAAAAAATTCTGAGCAAGCTGCTCGCCCACGTGATAGAGCTGCAACACCAAATGCGTCGCGTGCTGCTCGCCCGCGGCTTGGTGCGGATTCTCTCTCTTGTTGGGCACGCTGTGTGCCCACATTGGAACAGCTGTAGCCCCAACAGTGTTGGTACAGTAACGCTCCGTTTAGGCGGGAGAACGGCATCCCCAACCCGAGTTTCGCGCGGAGTTTGTTTCATCCGACAAACGGTTTGTCGTATATATTCGTGCTTATTTTATTTTTACAAGTGAACTTTTGATCTTGGATGATTTCTTAGAGAAGAATAACTTCTCGCATTTACGCAATGACCTCAAAGGTAAATAATTTATCAATACATAAGCCTGCCGTCGTGAACAGGCGCGTGTACATAACCTATAAGCTATAACCTATAAGGTAGAAATTTCGTATTTTTTTTTTTGGGATTTGATTTAAAATCAAAATATTGTTTGCTCGAAGTATGAACTGTTACATTTTTCGTTCAGTTTTTATCTTTTTTGGTTGAAAATTATACTACTTAGTTGAACGTCAAACTGTTTTGTTGAAAATTAACTTTTTGGTTGATGGTTCATTATAGTTAAAAACTCATGTCTTTGGTTGAAAATTTAAGTATTTGGTTGGAAATTAGCTTTTTTTTTTAAATTTTGGTTGACTCTTTCCTTTTCTCCTTCTTTTTTTCTGTTGGTATGTATTTGTCTCTAATGAGCCGAAAAGGAGGTTCTTTAAAAATCTAATTTTGATTCGTGATTTTTTTCAAGCTCTGATTTCGGTACATAAAATTGTTCATAAGAAAGCAGATTTCATTTCAATCTTAAATTAATTTTTAAATAGAGACAACTTTTTACCTTAAATTGTCAAAAAAACAACTATTTTTATTTAAATACTGTACCAAAAATGTTTTTAAATGTTAGCTAATTTAGAAATGTATGGTTGCTTGGATTATATCTTTTGCTATTTCGAAAATGTAATAATCTGAATAGATTGGTTGAGAATCAACCACAAAAAAATGTCTCTTATTTTTTTTCGGATTTTGGAACAAGTTTCAGGAATCTTTTCATTATATCTACATTTGAATACTGAAATATATACTTTTAAGGTTTTCGAGACATTGTATTACGTATCATCAATTCATAAATAAAAGTTTATTTTATACCTGATGTTGAAAATTCTTTATCCTTCATTCATAAAAAAGACATAATAAGTACTGTGAGTGACTGTTGTTAAACATAAACACACATGATTATTATTAACGAAGTGTCTAGGCACATCAAAATATTTGGTGTATCGCTCACCGTATTTCGGTGAACCTATTAGGCGTCCTTTCTAGTTTCTCCTGGGCACACCCAAAATATTTCTAAAATGCTTATCGAATTTCAGTGAACCGAAAAGGTTTATTCTAAGATAATAGTTTCAATTGTTCTCAACATATTATATTAACAACTGCCTATGTGTCTCATTTAATGATAACAATTAGAATTATTGACATAATTTCCAGCACAAAATCAGTCGCAGCAAGTTTTATAAAAAAAACAACATATTTTATACACGACTATCACGCAATTGTTTATAAAACTTGTTAATAAAAATTGATATTGTTGAATTAGACTTAAACTATTTAATAGAATCGGCAAGTTACATCATAAAGTCATACGCAGAATATTTTTAAAAACCAAAATAAAGTTTTCCCTGTAACAATAGACAAATATAATACAATTGTTTATACAATTTGTTATGAAAAATTTAATTTTTGTCTTATAATAAAACTTTCGGGCTGAAAAAATCATAAAGTCATTCCCAGCAACTTTGTATAGAAAAATTGTTTCCGTCCCTAAAAAGATACGACTACAGAACAATTATTTGTATAACTTGTTAATAAAAATCATGAATTTTTATGTTCAAATATTTTTTCACTTTAAATAACATTGTCAAGTATTTTAAAATTATTTTTCATGCCGTCAAAATATTTTCTCGTAAAAATTCGATAGATGTCTATTAGTTTATAACATTTTTTTATAGCAATAAAATGTCTTTTAAACAATTTATTCCTATTATATTTGTATCTAGGCATTGACTATTATTGATTTCTGGTGTACTTAATTGTTTACACGATCACAAAATTCAACTGCGACCTGCTGCTTAATTTGTGCGCGGAAATCTATTTCTGGACTCGTGGGGCAATTGCTTTCTCTTTTGTGGGACTGCAGCGTTCCTACCGCGCGGGAAACGATCTGCTCGCACGTTTGGCACTAATGCTCACTCAAATGTGGTGTGGCCGCTGCAACGACCGCGCGCCGTGGTGGCGATGCGTTCTCACTAAGAAGACAGCTGCTTGCCCAAATTTTTTTCAGTGCAGGAGTATCGCACGAGGCAGAACATTATCCAAACAAGTCATAAATCAACGTGATGGCTAACTTGAATTAAATGTCCAGCAGGTTGCAGTGAGAAAAAAATTGCTTATAATGTTATAAACAAACTATTGAACAAAATTATTTTTTTTTATTCGCAATGATTAGCTATTTGAAATATATCGTTTTTGTATTAAATATGACTGTTTATGGCTATTTACTAATCATTTAAACCATTTTTATGAACAAATTCACACTTTAATCATTTTTTCATGAATTGGCTTCATTTGTTTTTGCGGAATCAACTTGAAATGTTTTGACAAAGACTCCTAGCTGTCATATTTTCATTATTGCAAAAACTTTTTATTATATAAACAATTTCCATAAACAAATTGTTTATATAATCAACAATTATTGTCATTATGAAAAACATGGCAGCATGAGTTTGTTTTTCTTATACATCCCGTCACTTGGATTCAATGCACAGAGGTATAAGAAAAAAATTGTTAACAATATTGAATGTTATTAATTAATTCTAAACAAATGCACATCACAGAAATTTACTATTACTATTTGTTTATTTTATAGACAAATTCACATTTTAGGCGTTGCTAAACTAAAAGAAATCATTATTTCTTGTATTATTTTTTAAATTATACAGGGTGTCCCAGACTCAAGTGTCCGGACTTATATGGCCGTATAAAAATAAAAAAAATAAATCTAAAATTAATTTTCCAAAAATCAGTTAAAGTTTTAGTTTTTGAATTATAAAATATGTAAGCTGGTCCAATCAGGAGCGCCGTATAAACAGTCGTGTGTGCGTGAACGGGATTCCAACGCTGTATTATCGAAGCGAGAGCAGAGGTGGGGTTAGCGACGGGAGAACACTACGTTGGAATCCCGCTCACGCACACACGACTGTTTTTACAGCGCTCCTGATTGGTCCAGCTTAAATATTTTATAGCTCAACAACTAAAACTTCAACTGATTTTTGGAAAAGGAATTTTCTATTTATTTTTTTTATTTTTATACAGCTATATTAGTACGGACACTTGAATCTGGGACACCCTGTATAGATAATGATGTTTCCAGAAAACATTTTACCAGTTTTCTCTATGTATTTTCATAAGTTCTTGTTTTTTATTAAGTATTGACGAGGTTATTTGAAAAAAACGTTAAATAAGTGATTCAATGTGATTTAATGTTATCACATTCAGCTACATCATATTGCCAGTGATATTTTCTGATGAACTTTGGTTGCAAAATGAAATCTATGAAATTTATAACGATAATTTTACAAGACTATCTTTGCATACTTTTCAAAACAGATGGAGTATGATGCAATATTTTATCAATCGTTAAAAAATAACATTTCTAACCTATCTACTTTAAAGCACATTTTTAATGGTCATCTAGCCACAAATATTTTATAAAAATGATTATTGAAGTATTAAAGAAGGAGGGTCAATGAAGTAGGGCCTTGTCGGAAACTCACAGAACTTGATTATCTGTTATTTAAGCCATTTTCAGAATATTATTGTCTTTATTTTATAACAAACTACTTCATGATTTTTTTTAAATTCAAGTACTTCAAAATAGGATAGAATACCGGGCTCAACATCTTATTCGCGACGAGCTTCGATTGAGTTCAATTTAAAACGACTTGCACATCTCGTTTTCCCCCTAAAATCATTTCAGTGATGCCTCGTGATCATTTTGAGACAAAAAAAACCGCTGAAGGGATTGTTGCATAAACTTACTTTTTCATTATCATTTGCAGGTTATTACGTAATTTTCGTTATATAATAGCATATATATACGATCTATTATTTTTGTAAAAGTAATGCTAGTTGTCAGATTTTGAGGTTAGAAAGTTTGTTTAATTATCCCAGAATATTTATGGAATATATTTTATTTTAATTTAAATGACATTAAGTATTTTATTATTAGTATTATTTTTTTACTTAAAATTATTTCTATTGGTCTAGTGGAATATTTATTAACATTGGTTCATTAATTTTCAGTTATTTAAACAAATGAATAATATTTTTTTCGAAATTTTTTAAAATAAAAAATTATTACCATTTCTTTGCTGGAATATTTATCAACATTGGTTAATAAATTTTCAATTATGTAAACAAATTCCATTTTTTTTAAACAATTCAGAAATATAACAAAATTATTGTTTCCAAAAATCATAAGTTTTAATATAAATAGCAGAAAAGAAAAACTAACAAATTTGGTGAAGAAAATATTGTTGAAACAAATTAAAGGTTGTTGAAAATAAATAATAATTTATTACCTCAACGATTGGAAAATATCTGAAAATAAATTTATGTCACTTAACGATAATAGAGTAATATTTTTTATAAAAAAACGAATTAAAAAAAAATTATTTAAGCAAATGGAATTTGTTTAAACATTTAAATATTAATTAACCAGTGTTGAGCAATATTCCACTGAATAAATAATCATAATTATTATTTTAAAAAATCGAAAAAAAATTATTTAAACAAATTAAATTTGTTCAAATAATTGAAAATTTATTAACCAATGTTGATAAATATTCCACTAGATTAATACAAATAATTTTAAGTAAAAAAAAACGAGAATAAAGTGCTCAAAAGGTCGATTTCATAAAAAATTGACATTTTTGGTTTTAAGGGTAGTTTTCAGGGTCCCGTGGGGGTGTGTTAGGGGTGTCACACCTATATGGTATCGTTTCCCTATAAAAAAAATGTTTTTGGACCACCCTTATGTACGTGTAACATATTCCTAGTTTTCTCTATTTCAAACATACGGATATTCTAGTGTGAAAATTACACAATGCCTGATAAAAATACCACTCGTATTTTTTTGTCCTAAGATTCCTGTGGCACATTTTTATTGTTAAGTTCATAAAGTGAAGGTAAATGAATACAGCAACATTTATCAAGAAGAAAATTTAAGGCAATCCTATATGTAATTTTTTACTTGAATTTTTTACAGTGAGTGTCCTGTATCTCATTTCTAATTTATTAATATTTTTAACATAAAGAAAAATGTTAGGAAATTTATAATTATAGATTTCCCTAATACTTCTCTTCATGTTACAATATATTTTTTAATTAATGAACACCTGTAATTTAACGTCGTATGGAGGAGAACTAACAGACGTTTGTCTGATTACGCTGCACTGAATTTTGCTTATTCTATTCACTTTCAACTCCTGCACCCTCACCACATGAATGACTGCTAAACTTTTTCCCTTATTGAGTGTTTCAGGATGAAAATCGATTGAATGACTTACAGCTTGAAATCCTGTTTTAATTAAAATATTAATCATCAATCCGCTTGTTGACATTCGAACGGTAATTTTTAAGGTTATGTTGGTGACCAACAACGAAACTAGTACGGGTTTAGCTGGAATGAAAAGACACATTTTTCACCGAAATCTTTTTGCAAGAAAGTTTCCTCTGTTATTTTGCCTCGTTTTGAAAAATGTTATAACGTTTTTAAAGCAATCATTTATGCACTTATTATATTTAAAAACAATGCATACGTGCTATCTTATGTAAACTTCAAATTTCTATCCCTAAGGGATTTTCGGCTTTGGCCGCCGCGGGCGTTGTCTGTCATATCCGGTAAATATCAAGGTCATGTCCGTATTCAATAGTATATATGTCTGTAAAAAAAAAGTGTAGTTCAAAAATGTAGATCTTACAAATATGTCCCTTACGACCCTTAAAAAGTGTGCAAAACTTCAGCTCGAAATAATAATTAGTTTTCATAAAAACTCATTTGTTATTAAAAAATGGACTATTTTTCAACGGAATTTCTGCAGATTTGGCCGATAAGATCTCAACAAAAAATGGGTTATTATCCTCTACAGGACTTGTGCGCTGTCAAGTACACTTAGCGGCAAAACGATTTTTAATAATTAAATGCATACAAATGGCTTACAAAAGATGTTAAGTTATCCTCTTATAACAAATGAAATAACTACGTCAATTTTTGTTTTATAAAGCTCAAGTTTGTATCAAATATAGAAACAGAGTTCTATTAATTGTTATCAAATTCACGAATATATGCATTCTAAACTTAGTGTTCATAATCGTGCCTGATTCACGGAAAAGTTCGCAGAAAAGGATCGACGCAGTCAGTGGTGGCGAAGTGGGGGAAGCCGCTGTGGTATGCCAGGAGCTCGCCCCGGAATTGAAGTTACGTGTTCAAATTGCAAACAGTTTTAATACCTCAGCAACAAATTGATGTATCAAGATGTTTTTTTTTTTAATTTGGACTAGCTTTCCGTGCTGGTTACAAATCTGTTGGTTGCTTCTCGAAAAAATTATATCTAATACCTTATGTTTAAAACTATTTTATTTATCTTCCCTAATTTTGCCATTAATATATTTTTTATTGGATTGACTATAATATAGACCTTATTCGTTTCAAGATTTACATCTGAAAAATATCTTTAGGAAAAAATGTAAAAAATTCTTCAAATATTGTCTAATAACCATACGTACGCGAGAGTGGCTTCCCCCACTTCGCCGCCACAGACCGCGTCAATACTTCTCCCATAATCAGTCACCATAATCAACAACAGAATAATAATACATTGCCTTGGAAATTTAATAATAAATAGTACAGCTCTCATTCTGTACTTGATGTAAATTTCAGTTTTTTAGGTTGAAAATTGCAGAAGCAGTAATTTTTGAGGAAAAAGAATTATCTCCCCCACCCTCTTCAAGCACAATTTTTTTTGTTAATGTATAGTAAAATAGCACATATAAAATGAATTTCATCCCGAGTTATTCTATTTGCTTATGACGAAAAAACATACCCTCTTTTTTTAGCCATTTTTATGCATTTTAATATTGAAAAATCTTCTTTCCGCTAAGTGTACTTGATAGCACAACTCCTGAAGAGGACAATAACCCACTTTTTGTTGAGATCTCATCAGCCAAATCTGTAGAAATTTCGTTGAAAAATGGTCCATTTTTCAATAACAAATGAGTTTTTATAAAAACTAATTATTATTTCGTGCTGAAGTTTTGCACACTTTTCAAGGGTGGTAAGGGACATATTTTCTGAAGGTTTGAAAGTTGATAATTATTGCAATAATAATTCCATATTTAAAAAAAGGCACTTTCAGGCGTTTTTTTTTTCAAGTAAACAAATCTTAATGTACGACACGTCATTTTGTAGATATTTGTAAGACCTACATTTTTCAACTACACTTTTTTTCTGCCGGTCATATAGGTTAGTTGCAATGAACAAAAAAACCTTTTTTTGCTATCTTTGACGATTGTTTACACACACAGTGCTTCCGAAGCCTTGGTCCCAAACATAGATGCTTTTGTTCTACATGCTAGCACTACAAGCATCCGAAGTCAAACTTCAGGTAGCATTTATTTCCCCAAATTTCATAGGGCGCCTGGACTATTATTTACAAAGTGCTTTTATCAACAATGCAAGTAAATTAACAAAAGAATAAAGTGAAAATTATTGGATCAATTTAGATTATGAATTCCTACCTATTTTAGGAGTTGTAATTCAATAGTTTGTGGTGATTTAAAACTGTAAGTATTCGTTATTTCATAAAGATAATTTTCTAAGCTTTCAAAATGTTACGTGCTTTTTATGTTGTTTAAAAACGTAGAAGATGCGTTATTCCGAAGACGTGTGCCTCGTTTTGATTAGATAAGATACCTATCCTAATCTCACATAATCTCTTTCTACTTTTAGATCGCTTTTCTTCCCTTTCGCCATGCCATCACCTCACACACTCGTTCGCTCCCTACCTAAGGCGGTAAGAAAAGGGAATGACCGATTTTTACTCTTTCCGTGGAGATTTCTGTTTTAGATCAACACTGAAATTTTAAAAATATGCTGCTTCTTCGTTTTATATCAATTAATTCTTGTTCTCCGGTAAATAATATTTGTAATTTCACAAGTTTTTATAAACTTCTTTTTACCTTTTTAAATGCTCATTTCATAATTGGCTTTACTAACACTTATTGTACGTTTTATAACATATTTTGCACGTATAATGCGTCATGAAGGTACATAAATGTTTCAAAAATGTACATAAATGTTTAAACAATGTACATAAATGTTTAAAAATGTAATAAATGTTTAAACAATGTACTGCTAGTAAAATATATCATTACAGGGATCACAGTCTCTATTCTTTCTAAAATAGAGGAATAGAGGACTTTTTTTTCAAAAATAGAGGACCTTTTTCCAAAAAAAAGAGGATCTTTTTTGAAATTAAGGATAGTATACGAATCAAGGTTAATAAAAATGTTATTAGTGTTCGGATGAACATTATATATATTTTTGAAGAATTTAGAACGAAGTCAGTGGGAAACAAGGTATCTTCGAATGAACGAATCTACAGGACCATTTACATTACAAACTAATAAACCTACATGAGTGAAGTCAGTAGAAAATGAGACATCTTTGAATAAATGTCTGACCATATACGTTAAAAAATAATGAAACTATACAAACTCTTTAAATGATAATGTGCTTAATAAGTTACAACTTAAACAATCGTAAAGCTGCGTGCCAGTCAATCGCTCGTGAGTACCTTTACCGTTCGGATTGTTTATTGAAGAGTTCGCAATTTGTATCAATAAACCTAAGGTTAATCGGATCTTCCGCTTTTTCATTGAGTTCACACATCCTATATACCTGTGGTTCTAACAATACTTAAGTTAATCTCAATTTTACTTGTCTTATTTAATTAGCATCAGTTGTAACTAAACAGTTTACAGCCATTTCATTAAATATGAAAGTTTTAGAGTTTACAACTTACAATAAAAAACATATTATTAATAGAAATAGATAGTCTTACAAGCCTTTCCTAAATTTTAATAGCGCATTACGGCTTCATAGTTTATGAAATTAGTATCACATTGAATACTGAAGAAAATATTGTTACTGTAAATTACCAAGTAATGGTATATTTTTTTAATCAAAAAAAGAATATTCTTCTCCAGGGCAGAAGAAGGTATTAAATACCTTGTTAAACTTTTCTTTTCTATTCTTTTCAGCATTTCAGTAGTTCTTTTTCTGATATTTTGTTGTAACCCATCTACCTTCTGTCGTTTTTCATTTTCTTTATCGGGAAGTTTGTGTAGACTGTGAATTCATTCTTTTACAACTATATCTTTGGTATTTCTCTTCACAACCAAATTCAACTCATCTTGCACAGATTCGGCATCAAGCGTGACATTTTTGAAATCCTTTTCCGCTGATTTTAAATCACCGTCTAATTTCTTGATTCTGTTTTGTTCTTTTTATAAACTATCTAACAGTGCTTTTTCTTTGGCTTTAACTTCTTTTTAGCAGCTTTCTTCTTAGCCTGTTCCTTAACCTTCCAGCGGGCGCGCCCATAATTTCCCTTGAGCGAGCGCGTGTCGTAAATTTTACGTCATTCGGGTTTATCCAAGTTGAAGAAATAATTCCAAAGTGTTTTCATGTGGAACGGCCACAACATTTTTAATCTGATAACAGAAGCCCTGGGTTACCTTCCTGAACCACAGGTTATTCTCTGAACCCATTAATAAAATTGCACAACCCCTAAAATTCAACCCTATCACTTTTAACGAAACAATTCCAAAATGTGTCCATGTAAAACAGCTATAAAAATTTATAATTGAAAATTGTCACACAGGGCACCTTCAAAATCCTCCATGTTATATTCTTGAACCATCAAGAATATTTAGCGACCCCTAAAATTCACCCCTATCACATTTAACGAAACAATTTCAAAATGTCGTCAAGTAAAACCGATGTAAAAATTTTAAATGGAGAATAGTCACAAGCGCCATCTTTACAAAACCCCATATTATGTTTCCAATCTCAAAATAATATTCAAAAACCCCCAAAAACAACCCCTATCACTTTTAGCGAAACAATTCAAAAGTCTCTCCGTGTAAAACAGTTATAACATTTTTATATGGGAAATAGTCGCACAGGTAACCTAGAAAATCCTCCAAGTTATATTCTTAAACCATCAAGAATATTTAGCAACCCCTAAAATTCACCCATATCACTTTTAACGAAACTATTTCAAAATGTCGTCATGTAAAACAGATGTAAAATTTGAAATAGAAAATGTTCACAAGCGCCACCGTTACGAAACCCCAAATTATGTTTCCAACCTCACGATAATATTCAACAACTCCCAAAAACAACCCCTTCCATTTCTAACGAAACAATTCGAAAGTCTTTCCATGTAAATAAGCTATAAAATTTTTAAACTGAAAATAGTCGCACAGGTCACTCTCCTAAATCTCCTGGATATGTTTTTAACCCATCAATAACATTTAAGGTTTTTTCTTTGATCAAATTTTTGATCATTTCGCCTGCTCGTCC
>CAKNYM010051885.1:57104-67545 GCA_932195095.1 Andricus curvator | reverse complement strand
CCATTTTGTTTTCTAAATTTTTGACATCGGATTCGTAATCAGCGACCCCAAAAACCCCCGTGTAACATAATTTGGCCCATTTTATGTACAGTTTATACTTTTGGCCAGCTTTTCGCCATTCGGTCCCACTATGCAACGATATAAATGTGGAAAAAATCAGAGAAAATAGTACAGGATACGTAATATACTTACACGTATAGACGCGTATAAAAATTTTTTTTTGCAGAATCTTCTGCCTAGAGGTCAGAGAGAGACTGATCTTGGAATAGGTGGATGCTCAGCACATAATAATAAGTTGTACGTGTAGGGGGGGATATTTTGCACAGTTGCCGTAAATTTTACGACAGCGCGCCCGCTGGAAGGTTAAGGATTTGCTTTTCGTTATCCAAGTAAAGCTGGTATGACGAATGAGCCTACTGTGCCAGTCTCACTAATTTAGGAGCTATGGGAACTTTGTGCGCCATTTTATCATATTTTTTAAGCCGTCAGCAATTGCAAGTTTTACATTTGAAGTTCTTTCCGTCATTCTATTTTTGTCTTCAGTTAGAAGCCTTCCTGATCTTGAAAAGCCTCTTTCTACAACAGCGTTTCCATATGTCAGAGCAAGAGCAGTTTGGACGACTCGCTTTATCTCTTGATATCTTACACTCGGATTTGAATGATTTGAAAGGCTAAATATGAGGCTCCAATAAGAATCAATTCATTCATCCTTTTTCAGTTTAAATCGCACATTTTCGTCCAGTTGTAGCAACCTCCATGCGCACCCTAATTTATTGGTGTCAATAAAAAGAAGTGGTATTAACTGTCCAAATTTTTGTATGTAAGATACACTTTCAGGTTTCGTAATATTTTCGGGCGTAACACATTGAAAATATTAGAAGGCTTTGAAACACTTAATTTTTGTAAGTAAATGATTTACTGCCGCAGTGTAAAATTCTTTTACTTCAGTCATTAGAAAAAAAATTCTTTCTGAGATAAAGCTGCAACTGCGCCTTTTACTGTTCCTCCAGGATTTACCTTAAGCAAATATAAAAAGTTTGTTTTATCTTTAAGACGTGAAGTACGTTTTTCCCTAAAAAATGCAGTTGATTTCAGAATTGGTCCTTTAATAATACTCGATAGCAAAATTAAAATTAGCAGTTTTAACTGACTATACAGTATGTGAATAAGCGGTTCTTCTTTTTGCATAATCAAGGTAAATTCAGCAGTGAAGATCTTGGATGCATAAATGATCAACTTTAAAAAAGCTCTTTAAATGCGCGGCTTTTAAATACTTTATTATGTCAATATAATCCTGTTTTTTAAGAGTGGAAGATTCATTCTTTGGAATGTACGTCAAAAAATAATTTTCTAACGCTGGTAACTGATCATCTACTCTTTCAGCTACTGGAACTATAGTTAACCACCTTGTGTTTATGTATTGAATGAACTTGTGTTGAGGCAAGCTTAGATCATTTTGAATCTTCTCAAATATTTCACATCACAATATGCAGCTTACAGGTACCTATGTCAAGCAGGGGTTTAGCCTTTAACGTTTTCAACTTTTCTTGCAACAAAGTCATAACGGTTTTATTCACATTTGGTCACCGCTGCACCAGTATGATACCATACAGATAGATCCGCGATATCGATATTATTATCGATATTGCGAGAGCGCGCAAATATTCAAATGTGGCAAATTGATCAAATTATTGATTTTCTTTATCCTGATATGATCCTGATGTTCAATTTTTGGCTTTGGTGTGTAAATTAAAATTTTATTTTTTAAATTTAAGTTTTTACCAAAAATAGAGGAAATAGACGAAAATTTTCCAAAATAGAGGAAATAGAGGACCGTTTTCAAAATAGAGAAAATAGAGGACCGACTGTGATCCCTGTCATTATCAAGTATTAACCTCGTTCCGAAGACGGACTATTACTTTTTTAACATGAAAATTTATTACCTTAAAGCCATGTGGTACTAACGTCATACGACTCCTACACGGAGAAAAAAATATGCCTATAATAGTAAGAACACTAGTCATGCTTTTGTCGCAGGTTTCATTCTTGCTATCCTGGTACAAAATTCATTCATTTTAAGCAGGAAACCCTTTATCCTAAAAAAGTACAAAGCTTCATGCTTTTAAAGCGCTTATCCCTTGCGAAAAAAGCTCCAACTTCACCTTGCTATATTTGTAAAGAACTCACCCTATTAGAGTATGAGTACTCTTACAAATGAGATATTAGGCCGCGCTTACTTACGAACGTAGCGCCGGTAGGCCTGGCCTAACTTCACATCGCTTTTGCAAGACTACTCATACCCTAAGAGGATGGGTTTTCTTACAACCGTAGCAAGGCAAAGTTGGAGCTATTTCCGCAAGGCACAACTGCTCTGAGGGCATGTGACTACAGCAATAACGGCATGAGCTTGATTCTTATATGGTACAGGACATTTAATGCTAAAAATGTCTAACCTGATGCCAATATTGGCAGAAATTCATGCCAATTTGGCACATGAAGTTCCGTACTGTAATATCAAGAGCTCAGCCTACTATAACAGTGCGATTTTTTTCTCCGTGTACCATGCCCATATTTTTTCGCAACAACTGTTGCCCACACGAATTGAGATATCGAGTTTTCCATTTAGAAAATTAAATAAAAGGCACTAAAGAACGTTTGTATACTCTTTAATTTTTCGAATTACAAAAAAAATGCAAACAATATGGCCCTTTGCAAATTTTTTGAAGTTGTATGCATATGAAATTTATAAAACACATAACATACTTTGATATTAGCGATTGCTTTGATTTCTTAGGCATCTTCTCCCCTACTACAATTTACCGCAATTTGAAGGAAATCTAAAAAACAGTTGTTTTAGGCAGTGTGTTCATATAAAATAGAATATCCCTTAAATTGGTCCAGTTTCGTCTTAAAATTATTCAAATTTAAACGTTCATGAAATATTAAAGACTTGAATTCTAAAATTTCGAGATATTTAAATTTGAAACCTAACAATTTTGTACACTTCCATTTACACACTTTCACTTCAAACCATATTTTGAAAAGGAGTGATTTTAAAAATAGCTATCGAAATTTACTCGCCAGCTGACTTCAAAAATTAAACTTGAAGCCTTGATAATTAAATAATTTTACAATCGATCTTAAAATTCAATATTTTGAAAGTGACAAGTGCTTGAGACTGTATAACCTCCCATCAGCATGGCGATTGCATACGTTTTTAAACTAAAACTAAGAATTTGCCAAATTTTCAGTCAAATCAATGCTAGAACTTCTTTTAGAAAAAATTTTAAAAATATATATTTACCTTGCCACCAGATGCACAGAGGGACCCATCGGGAGATACAGTTACAGTGTTCAGGTAACCAGAGTGACCATTGTGATTGATCTTTAATCTACAGTTGGTCAAATTCCATACCTGTACAAAATCACTATTTTAGAAAAATTCTAGAGGTTATAAAAACTGTAATTTAGGTTTGATTAACGTCAGTCCCATATCCGCAACCACTCATAGAGTTCATGTTTGATAAAAGATTCATCATGTAAAGTGTTATTTGAAACAGTAATTTTTCTAACCAAATTGAAATATTAGAAGTCCATTACCTTGACAACTCGATCCCAGCCAGCAGAAACGATGATGGGATTCGAATGATTCGGAGAGAAACGGACGCAACTAACCCAATCGCTGTGTCCATCATCCTGAATCGTGTATTTGCACTCGGCTAAGGTGTTCCAGAGCTTGATGGTCTTGTCCCTTGATCCGGAGACGATTTGACGATTGTCAACTGAAAAGGCGACGCTCAAAACATCCTGCCAACATGTAGAAAGTAATTACATTGGTTTGAATTTATTTCCTATGATAAATATGGAATTTCATCTATTGGATGTTATTGCAAAATACCTATGCCTAATACTTACAAAATGGAGAGCAAAGGCATAGCCCACCTCTTCTAAATTTGTTAAAAAAAAAAATATATAAAAAAAATGCTTCAGTTTTTTTTCTCATCAAGGAGCGAAATGACATCTGGCATAACGTCGCACATAAAAGTAACATTCCCCTTTTTCAGAGTGAAATCTGGAATTGTTCTGAAAGATCATGGTCACACCTTAGTATGATCTTCGAATCTCCTGGTGGTACGACCGGCAGCCAAGTCCCACAGTCTCAGGGTCTTGTCCCAGGAGCCGGAGAGAGCGTAGTTGCCATCGGAGGAGAGGACGACATCGCTGATAAAGTGTGAATGTCCGTAAAGACGCTTTTGGGGGATACCGTAGTTAGCTTCGTCACGAGTCAACTTCCAGACTATCAAAGTCTTATCTAAAAAATAAAAATGAATGTTGTTTTGATGCGTCTCCACAATCCACAGGTGCAGCCTGACCCAGGACAGACTGGCCATGTTTAGGATCTACCAGTTTTTCTCGATGGGAAACTGAGAGAAAATGTATGACCCCTTGAAAGAAAATATTAGTTGGAAGGGTATGGTTCATAAACCTAAAACTCGAGGGCCTAATTTTTTTCTGCTGCGCAGCATGCAACTCTTTGAGGCACTTCGACTCAGGTAAAGGATGGGGATCCTTCTTGACAGTTATGTGTCAAAATTGAGTAGACCCGACCTATTGGCCCAGGATCGCTAGTAGATACACCGGATCTACCTCTGGAGACCCCTGGTTTAGGATAAACTCACTCGACTCCAAATCTACTTAATCTTTTTTCAATTCATTTCTTTATGAGGAATATTCAGGGATTGCCACTAAAATCTAAAAAAAAATAAAAAAAATAAAATAAAAATAACTGGCATTTCCCGATTTTGCAATAGTTTTAAACTGGTAATTTTAAACACAAAACTTCCAAAATTATAATTTTATGTGATACAAAGTGACAGTTAAAATGATTAAATTAATCTAAAAACACAGTGGCAATTCAGTGGATATTCAGTAAAAATGTATTTCAATGTTAATTTAAATAAAATAAATAATAAAATACTATTCAGCAAATGGCCAGAACTAAAAAAGTTCGATTTCTCGTGCCTGCGTAACGGAAGCGAAGTGCACGATTCGCGCACTGTAAGTGGGAGTTCTTCGCGCAATAGAGTATTTCCATTAAGCCATAAAATTTCAAAATGGCCGAACACTCCAGGGAGAGCACTCGTGCTTTATGCATTGAATCCCATGCAATATACTTTTCGAGGATCAATTAATTCTTTTATTTTAAGAAAATGGTACTTTCGTGTGTTATTGTGTGTTGTACGAAGAACAAAGCAAGGAACCATGGAATATCATTTCATCAAATTTTATCTATTATAAAAAGAAACAAACAAAAAGCATTCCAGACCGGGTGGAGCATACACTTTGCAGGAAAAAATAGAGTTATCGAAAAAATGACGTGAAAAATGGATAAGTGCGATTAAACGTGGTCCTTTAAGTGAGTCGATGATAAGAAATGCAACAATTTACTCAAACCATTTTATATCAGGTACGATAAATTAGATACATTTTACACAAGGCTGAAGTAATCAAGTTCTAACCTCCAAATTCAATTGCCTTATTTTACTCAATGAATACTAGCATTAAATATTTTTTAAATACTTATCGGTACTCTGGTTTTAAGTAAAAGTGTCAACACCGAAGGAAAAAGTGTTTACTTTGATAATTTTTGCGTAATACAAAAGTTTCGAATGTTTACGTTAGTTGACGTTACCATTTGAAAATTTCATTTTACGCAAAACTTATTAAATTAAACAGTTTCTCCCTGTGCACACATACTATAATTTAAAGAAGGAGTACTGCTCAGTGTTTAAAAATGATTTAATTCTAGTATTTATTCATTAAAGTGAGGTTATAAGATTTTGAGGGTGGAGCTCGAGTCCAACAGCCTTCCCGTTACATTTCGTTGCAACTTTTGTTCAACTCATGTATGGCAATATATACATGCATACATACATACATTGATTAGCAGTTCGAACTCGAAAGTTCATTGCCTCACTACCCGATTCGGGTAGTGTTTCTAGGTGGATATTTACTACCAATGTGGGCCCACCACACCCACGACGGGCCAACAGCACGCAGGTATTCCTGAACGGTTACCCATCCAAGTACTAACCGCGCCCAACAATGCTTAACTTCAGTGATCTTACGAGAACTGATGTTTCCAGCGTGGTATCGCCATATCGTGGTATAATATATAAGTGGGTTAAATCAATTTTTCCATTTCAAAACAAAATATACTCCAATATAAATGAATCTATGCAGCTAATGATAAATGAACGTGCCAATACTAATCTCACCACGCAATGTCTATAAAGTTGTCATCTACCTTCTTGCACTCCACTTTTTCAACAAATCCGGCTTCGTAAAACTTAAAAGCCTCTAAGCTTTTATAAGCTTTCAATTGTTTGCACGTGTAATAACTATGAGTTATCGTAAAATATGATACAAGATCGAACTCACTCACTACGGGTACATCACTAATACGTGTGGAAAATTCCTCACTATTCAGAGCGTAGGGATCTAAATTGTCAATTGCACTTAATTTATTACAATAACGGACCTTCACTTTACCAGATAAACTCAAAAAGTATTCACTTGACATTTTTCATTTGCCAATAAACACAATTCTTTAACTAAAATAATACACGCGACGCTATGTATACAATGCAATGTTTTCCCTGGCGTGTTCGGACATTTTGAAATGACGTCACAAGTGGAAATACTCTATATTGAGCTGTGGCTGAATATGAATCCTGTTTTTTGATTGGCTATCAGCAGTGCGCAAAGTAAATCGGCCAATTATTCGCACACTGCTGATAGACAATCAAAAAACAGCATTTATATTCAGCCACAGCTCTGCTTTCGTGTAAGTGTCAGGTTAGACATTCACTCAAATTTTCAGGTTGTTACCACGTACATGACAGTAATAAATGTAAAATTAATACGAATGATAGTGATTGTGAAGGTAATACACCACCAGAAATCATAAAAGCGCCGAAACCATTTTAATGAACTCGCAGAAATTTCAGCCATCGACGAAAATTGAAAATACCCCTGACTTATTTTTTTTTAACTATTTAGAAGATACTCGTATTTGGTTTTTTGCTTCAATGGAGGGCTTAGCCCCCCCCCCCCACAGGCGGCTCTGTCCCTGGACCCTGTCAGAGGTTCGTCCTTGAAACTCAATTCGGGTGATTTTTCTCACGCCCAGTTTCAAAAAATAGTACGTGAGACGCGAGCACTCGGATGGCAACCTTCCCACTTCGTCTCGAATCACCTACTTCGCGCACTCGTCACACAATATACTATTTTTTGTATGGCTAAATGTAGTAGTAAAAAAATGACCTGGTCCTACTTAGATGCGGTTAGTTATTACAAATGCTTGTTACGGTTAGAACCTTTTGTCTACTGTAACGGTTAGGACATTTCAGCTCTACATGTGTGATAACTTTTGTCCACAACGCAATATTACATTTTTCCTAGCGTAGAATTCATCAGCCCAACATTCCACCTTATTTCGCAAAGCTTAAAAAAAGGTGTGCTTTAAGAACTGGAAGAGTAAAGTCATGTTACAGTTAGGTAATTTTATCTTTCGTAATTTTCAAAGTTTAGAAGTGGCTCAATTAAATAATTTTATGAGCACACAATTTTTTTATGGAGTGTGTGTCGTACACCAAAATGTGTTAAAAAATCGAAAAAATTGCACAGGATGAGATGCGGGCACAAAACGTAAAACTAGTGACACGAGTTTGGGATTTTCTGGCTGGCAGTTACATGAAGGCACACCATCAAACCAACCCCCTAAATATTTATAATTTCGGTAAACATATCATACCGACGGGGATAAGTTTTGTCAAAATGTGAATCACTGACTTTTGAAAATCTTTCAAATGGCTAGCGGCCCGTATTCAGGTGATATAAAGGTTTGTTTTTTGCATTTCAACTGATATATTATCAAAGATATTATAAACTTAGATACAGCACCTCACTAGCGAACCTATAATAAGTTACAAGAACTAAAAAAATGCTATTGGTTAAAAAGATACAGATATCTTCATTTCTTTTTAATTAATGGCATTTTTTTTAGTTCTTGGAACTTATTATAGGTTCGCTAGTGAGGTGCCGCATCTACAGAGGGTCAAGAGACAGTGCGGCAACCTAGTGTACCTCTCGCTGATTGGCTCCGCCATTTTAAGTTTTCTTAACACTGCTTCGATAACACTGCGTTTGGAGCCCGCTCACGCACACACGACTGTTTATGCGGGGCTCCTGATTGGTCCAGCTTAAATATTTTATAACTAAAAAACTAAAACTTCAACTGATTTTTGGAAAAGGAATTTTTGTTTTGTTTTTATACAGCTATATAAGTCCGGACACTTGAGTCTGGGACACCCTGTATGTATATATATATATATATATATATATAATTTTTAAAAGTCAAACAACCACCGCAGGGTCCCGCTAAGAGCAACTGCCATCCAAAAAATGTCAATAGCCCCCAGTAGCACCGCGGTAAATCACACCCACGGCCACGTCTCAGAACCGTGAGATGGGTGGTCATAGGCAACGACGAAATCACGACAGGCCGGCGAAACCCTCGTGTGTCTTGAGGACACGAAGCGACCCAAGGATGACAGCTTTCTGCATCCATCTCGCAAGTGCCTTGGCATATTTTTGGCACGCGGGTATGGCTTTAAGGTTACGAACCAGTGATAGTTTCGCACCTCCGAGAGCACCTACCACAAGGACAATTACTTGTACCGAATATTTTGGGTACAGTCGTTGTAGTTCTCTTTTAAGGTCTTGATACCTCTCCTCTTTTTCTTTCTACTTTGCAGTGATGTTGTATTCGGACGGAGCCGAGAATTCGATCACGAATATAGTTCGTTTCTCGAAGTCTTGGAGAACAATGTCAGGCCTCGAGTGCGCAACGGACACTGCTGCCCGAAAATCGTAGTTCCAGGAAATTTGGCACTTCTCGTTTCGGAAAATCGCCTATCTCCCTCGGAGCGTTCGACAGGGCAGGGTCGCGGCCAACACCGTAAGAGCGACAAAGATGATAATAAAGCACTCTTAGGACCGCATTATGTCTGTAGATATACGTCGTTCCCGCGTGAGTCGGACACCCTGATAGTATGTGTTCTAGGTACTCAGCGTGTGCATGACACGCTCTGCACCTATCACTGGCAACTTCTTGACATAAAATGCGCTCACGATATGCTAAGATGGAAATGACACCGTCCTGTCATGCGAAAATAAAACCCTCTGTACCTGAATTAAGCCCTGATGATTTGAGGAAAGCAAAAGTTTGCTCCTTCGACAAGGACTGTTTTTCTACATTTCTGTGTAAGTTTCCGTGCATTTTCTTGTCGAGTAGCTCTTGGTGAAAATTTTCAACCTCTGCTTTCTTCACTTTGGTTTTTAGAAGTGAAACATCTAGATGAAGTAATGCACTCTCCTCACTTCTGATGTTAAAATTCAGGCCAAGGGTCTCGGCCACTTGCTCCGCGGCTTTGTAAAGGAACGCTCCTTCGCCAATCATCTCGTGGTTCCTGATCATCTTTAGGAGAGGATCTCTGCCATTCGCAACGATGTAAGCAGTACTTAGAACAATCCGGTTATGAAGACACTGGAGATTCAGAAGTCCGCGTCCGCCTTCACGGCGTGAAATATATAATCGCGGAACTGACGAATTGATATGCAAGCTTTTATGCATATGCATGATCTTACGTGTAATGACATCAAGGGCCTTAAGCTCGTTCTTCGTCCATTGAACTACCCCAAACGAGTAGAGTAGAACCGGGACGGCAAGCATGTTAGTCGCAGATACCTTGTACAACGCCGACAGATTAGAAGGCCAAATCTGTCGAAGAAGATGCTTGTATCTACTTCGGAGAGATTCCTTCACTGATATTACGTCCTGAATGCGGTTTTGAGGCACGCCCAGGTATGTATAGGTCTCTCCAGTATTAAGATGTCTGATAACACTTATATCCACAAGCTCAGGGTCCTTGGGAACGCCAGCAATCTTTCCTTTCTTCAGATGAATTTTGGCACATTTGTCCAAGCCAAAGTCCATCCCAATCTCTCCTGTGTAGTTCTTGACAATATTTATAGCAGTTTGAAGTATGCTTTTAACAGAAGCATAGATCTTCAGGTCATCCATATAAAATACATGAGTGACCTTATGCTCGCGCTGATTAGTGTCGCCACGGAGGTATCCAGGAGAATTTCATAGTGCGAGAGATAGAGGCAGAAGTGTGATGCGAAAAAGCAAAGGGCTCATGGTATCACCTTGAAAGACGCCCCTCTGGAAGGTGTGGACGTACCTTCAAGCTTTCCAACAGACAGATGATAAGTCTATGAGAGGTTGAATCGAAAGCTTTCCGGTAGTCGATCCAGGCCATTGACAGGACGCGCTGATGGGCTGCAGCGTCTTTACAGACACACCTGTCAATTT
>CAKNYM010051885.1:0-57004 GCA_932195095.1 Andricus curvator | reverse complement strand
TATATATATATATATATATATATATATATACTACACTATAAATATACCTCGGCGAACCAGGACTTAAAATGGCAGCATCCGGCTAGGGTGCCATACTGTCTCTGGACCCTCTGTAACCGCATCTAGGTTTATATCTTTATATTATGCATACATTTTTATGAGACTACATACGGGTAAAAAAATTACACTTTCCGTGAGAATGCCGAGAACGCTGTCGGACGGCAATGCATAGACAAAAACGAGTAAAGGAGTCCTTTTTTAATAAAAAAAAATTAACACATTGCAATTATAAAAAGTCGCCTGAGTATAAAAGTAAATTTCGCCGAGGAGGTAATATAATTTTTATAATTTTTTCCCGTTCGCCTTTGATGTTGAACTTCCTGTTTAGTACTTCCTAATTTTTTTCGCTATTACACAGAATTAAATATCCTTATACGATAAACTCACGAGAAATTCACAATTCGAATTGAAAGCGCCTGGCGTGTGTCCAACCAATAACTTGAAGCGAAACTTTTTAGGTTAGGTTCACATGTTGACAGCGCCACAGAATTTGGTACATATGGCTTCAATTTCAGTCCGCAGTAATGAGCACATCCTCCATAAATGTGTATCTACTGCCGCGAGCTTAAATTATGTTATTATTGAAGTTATATCTTTTTTTTTTGGGTTTACTATATTCAAAAAAGTATTTTGTTTCAAAGAAAATTATTTCCCCACTGCGCGCAAGGTTATGCAATGAATCTGCAGTCATTTAAAGATCAGCACTCCCCTGGATTTTTCACTTTTTATGAATGTTGATTTTTCGAACATTTATTAAAAGTACATAACTAATTTAGTCTTCCACAAAGACAATGCTTGCGCATTTAAATGGGATGCCCGACTAAGAAATAAATATTTTTTATCATACAGTTTTACCGTCTAAATTTACTTATCTTAACAAAATATTGAACCCCTATTTTTTAAATATAACATTTTTTTTGAAATTCCGTAAGCCTTTAAAATGTGTGATATGCAGAATTGAAAATTGAAAAAGAAACAATATCTTGGTATAATCATTGTTTTTTCTTATGAAAAAAACGAGGGGATTTCTCGATTCATTCTGTAGCGGAAACTTAAGTTTCAAAAGTAGCAATTTTTAAAAAATTGTTTCTGCCCATCCTTAAGGGCATGATCTACGGTGACTACGTGACCAAACCAGTCCTCGGTTATGAAAATTTTTTTTGGTGTTCACCATGTCCAAACGCAATGATACATCGCTCTCAAAATTTGGAATATAGGAAATGAGAGAATAAATTGCGTTTGTATATTTAGTTTGAGTAATAATTTTGAAAAAAATTATTCATGTAAAAAATAAATGTGTGAAATTATTTTCATTTTTTTTGGTGCTCACTACGTCCACACGGATTGAGATATCGTGTTTACAATGTTAACGATTAAATAAAAAGCACTAAAGAACGTTTATATACATCAATATGTTTATAATTTCAAAGAAATTTTATTTATAAATTGATAAAGTAGGATATTACCACTCGAGTTGTAGCACTTTGCAGGTAATGTTTGGTTTGATGCATTTCAGATTTTCTGATTCACGTATGTTGACAACTGACACAAATTTTGGACTAAATCGTCTAAACATTCAAAAAAATCAATATAAACAATAACATTTGCACATTCGGTGCAGATCCAAAAATAAGTACCTGCACACACGTAACCTGTCATTATTTTTGGAGTATTTTTAGCAATTTCTAGCGGAGAAAAAAATAAACTTTCAACGTCGGTAAAGTAGAGATCACATGACCAAGCTCGGTTATGAAATTTTACAAATTTATTTTTTACATGGAAATTTTTTTTCAAAATTATTACTGAAACTAAATATACAAACGCAATTTATTGTCTCATTTTCTATATTCCAAATTTTGAGAGCAATATATCATTGCGTTTGGACATGGTGAACACCAAAAAAAATTACATAACCAAGGACTGGTTTGGTCACGTGGTCAGCGGAGAGCATGCCCTTAAATACTCTTTTCGAATCGCATAATTTGGAGTAGAGTAAATAATTAAAAAGTAGACATTGCAAGCGGTATTTGCATTCGCAGGTACTGGCCTTGTCATGACAGTCATACGTAACCTTATTTCTCAAATGTACGAGGTGTGGCTATTAAATAACGAGACTGGCTTCTTCTTCTTATTAACGTTGGCTTAATACTGGCCGTTGCCTTCTATATCCTGCCATTACCAAGTGCGGGAGTGTGAACTCCACGTAATCTGGAATATATAGATTGTCGAGCAGGGCTCGACAGCTTTATCTCGAGGGAGATGGAGCAGTAAGCCCGGTTTCCCAACTTGAAGTGGCACAGGCGGCAATGTTCAAAAAGAACATTGGAGCGAAAATAAAGTAATCGGAAGAGCATAGATTTAAAAATTTAGATAGGGGCAAAGAGAGAGGTTTTTAGATTTTCAAGTTAGTTTCCTTCAAGAACTTGAAAACTGGCGTGACCATCCTAATTGTAGGATTAGCCAGAAATTATAGCTACAGTATGGAGGGCATTTAAAAAATTTTTTTAGGGATCTGATCAGATTTATTCTGGGGGCGTTGAATCTGGGGCAGGCCCAGAGTACATGGTCTAAGTCTTCTTCGATAGAAGGGTCACATAAACAGCTTCCAGAAGAAATTATATTTTTCCGAGCTAGACTGGCCAAGGCGCAGTGGTTGCTTCTCATGCGACAGAGAGTGCCAATCTAGTCCCTTCGAGCCTGAAATGACCAGAAACAGGGTTTCCTACTAGGTTTATAATAATACTGAGTGTACGTGATACCTTTGTTTTCACCTATTTAAAAAAAATAGTTGTCAGTTTCTACCTAGGGTTTTACGAGTTGAAAAAATCAGAGAAGGAAAGAGAGATATTTGAGAGAGATGCATCTCTGGATGCAGTATTGGCTGCCAGGTCCGCGGCTTCGTTGCCGGGTATACCCTTGTGACCGGGTATCCAAACCAAGGAGACTGTACAGTTAAGCTTTTTTAGAATGGCTAGTCGGTTTTTGATTATATAAATTAGACAGGAGTTGATTGAACTAGGACAAATGGTAGCTATACTTTGAAGAGCTCTTAGTGAATCTGTAAAAATGACTGATTTGGAAAAGCGGTGCTTAATAATATAATCTGAAATAGCTTCTATTGAAAAAATAAGAGGCAAAACTAGATATTTTCCACGAGAGATTAAAATTGGCTTCAGGGCACACCACGGCAAAGCCCGCGATGGACTCAGCCATAGACTTTGAACGGTCCGTGAAGAATGGGATGGAACTTTCCGTTGACCAGATCCTTGAAGAGACCCACAGGGTCTGGACAGTTCTGGACTAAACGGCCTAATGACAGATCAATGTTTGGAGAGAACAGGTGGTCCTCGTACGGGAATCCATATTGAGGGTTTGTGTCTGATTTACGAATCTGATATTTAACCCTTTGATGCGTACATTTTTCTATCAAACTAATTTTACGGACATATGCACCTTAGGGGCTTTTCGGGGTCGCTGATTACGAATCCGGAGCCCGATTTGCAAAATTCAAAATGGCGGACGAATTTCAAAAAATGACTTGATTTTCATGAAACTTGGCATCTGGGGTTTTTTGGGGCCTCTGAGAACGAATCTGAAGTCAGATTTGAAACATTCCAAATTGCGGATCCAATATGGCGGACGAGTTTTCAAAAAATTAATGGATTTTCCTGAAACTTTGCATCTAGGGGTTTTTGGGGCCTCTGATAACGAATCTGAAGTTAGATTTAAAAATTCAAAATGGCGGACACAATATAGCGCACGAGTTTTCAAAAAATTAATGGATTTTCATAAAACTTGGCATCTGTGAGGTTTTGGGGTCTCTGATCACGAATATGAAGTCAGATTTTAAAAATTCAAAATGGCGGATCCAATATGGCGGAAGAGTTTTCAAAAAAATAATGGATTCTCATGAAACTTGGCATCTAGGAGTTTTCGGGGTTGTTAATTTTTAAAGTAAGGTTAAAATAAAAAATTTCGATTTCAATTTGGCTGTGAAAAATGTAGTTTAGTATAAAAGTTGCATCTTTAATGATTCACCAGTTTCATTCGCCATATTGGATCCTCCATTACGAATTTCTGAAAACCGACTTCAAATTTGTAATCAGCGACTCCAAAAACACCCGAGTAACAAGTTTTATGGAAATCCAACCACTTTTTCAAAATTAGTCTGCCATATTAGATCCGCCATTTTGAATTTTTGAAATCTGACTTCAGATTTGTTATCAGAAACCCCAAAAACCCATAAATGCCATGTTTCATGAAAATACATTTTTTTTTTTTACTCCTCCGCCATATTGAATCAGCCATCTTGAACTTCATAAGTCTGATAGCACATTTGTAATCAGCAACGCCAAAAAACTCTATATACTAATTATATTACAATACTAAATCTACAGTTACAATCAGGATTAATTTCACAAATTTGACCCACCATATTGGATCCGCCATATTGAATTTTATAAATCTGATAACAGATTTGAAAACAGCGACCCTCCAAACCTAAATATACCAAGTTTTATGGAAATACAACAAATTTTTTTGGAAATAATGAATTTTTCTTGCAAAAAGTGACTTTTTTTCGGTATTCGTATATTAATATTAACAAATTCACCAGAAATTTCAGATAACGGAGTATAATTTTCAATTCTCTATCATGTTGTTATAGTAAATTCACAAAAAGAATCACCAAAATCGAAAAAAAACAACTTGAAATATTAGAAATATGATGATAATCTAGGTGGGATATTAAATATCCCACTGTGCATGTAAGGGTTAAAGGGTTGGACATTTTCATAAGCATTCAAAAGTACAAATTGATTTTTCATTTTCTGTCTCTTTCTCCTTGCATCTCGCGATAGTTGCAACAGTTATCTGGGAGAGGATGATAAAGGTCAGAGAAAATTTTTATGAGATATTTTGTAGCCAAAAAGCAAAAGCGGTTTTTTAAAGGAGTTTCACAGAATTCTGCTAAAATGAAATTTATGGGTGTACTATTTCTGTAGCCTAGGGCTAGACAGTTCTGAGGATACAAGGACCTACGTCCCACCAAGTCCCTCTAAGAAATTTGAAAATTTTACGTATCTTGTCACAGAGATATTGAAAGTGGAGTTCGAACGTGAATCTATACTCAAAAACAATACCCAATACTCTAGCTAATGGGGATGCGGGATGATAACGCCATTCAATGAAAGGATGTAACAAGGATGCGTCTATTGAGAAGGACCAATTTGGTTTTTCTGGGCAAACCTCGAGACCCCTGTCGTCCAGGAGCTCTGAGAGTGCATTCAAGCACTGCTGCAGATATTGGATACAAACCATAGGATCCGCAGAGCGACAGATGATAGCAATGTCATCTGCAAATTCTACTATAAAGAAATTGCTAGGGATAACAGTGTGTATTTACCTAGTGTAGATAGAGTAGTTAATGGGACTAAGGGTGCTTCCCTGGGGGAGGCCCACTGTGCTGAGCCTTGGACCCACCAATTCTCCATTGATCTGGAAGTAAATATTTTTACAGGACATATCTATAGATGAAATGAGCCATCTGTCGGGGGACAACAATTTCCCGCAAGTTCTCAACAAGAATCCGAGGACTAACACTGGGAAATGCCCCCTTCAAATCCAAGAAGAGGCCTGCAACGATCTCTCCATTTGCAAACCCCGAGAGAATCTCAGTTGACAAAATAGAGAGATTGTCAGCGCAGGATCTTCTCTTCCTGAAACCGAATTAATGGGGTGACAGGAGATGGTTGTGCTCCAAATGCCACGATAGTCTGTTCAAGATAAGTTTCTCCATTACCTTGAATAGGCAGGATGCCAAGGATATTGGGCGGAATTTTCCAAGGGTTGATTTTGGAATAAAAAGGACGAGAAATTCATTCCAGGACAGGGTGGCCGCTTTTTTCGGTGAAAAAAATTCCCGGTCATTTCCCGGTCATGCTTTTAAGCGTTTCAAAACATCTGTTTGTTTAATATTCTGAACATATCAACTTTAATTTCTGTTGAACATAACACAAACTTTGTTCATATACATAATACTGACCGATTCAGTACAAACAAAGCGATTTTTACCCTCACTTAAGGTTAGAAATACTTTATTTACTTAAATATAACCCCTAATAACTATTGCTTTTAGAGAGAGCGTTTACGTGTTTCTAGAAGTAACATTATAATATCATGAAATTTCAGCACAGGTTCAGAAAATTCTTTGAAATTTCACGTGGTTATCGAAATCACGAAATCGACAAATGCGTAGAAGGCATAACAGCCCACTTCACTATACAACTGTTAAAGCTGCTATCACACGCATAATTTATAATGAAAACATCACCTGATTGGTGGAACTATTTCTTAATATAGCTGGTCCAATGAGCGCTATAAACAGCAGCCTAAGGTTGTTCCACAGTCCACGCCGTTGCACTCAAGTTGCTCGCTTGCACAAATAAGGCGGGAATTTCAAAATTCACCATAGAAGATATTCCTTATTCATAACATTATTTTAATCTATTTTTCATGCACAAAACCGAATTTCGTTAAAAACTTTAAAAATTCCCGGTCACCGTAAAAATTCCCGGTCATTTCCCGGCCCCAAAAAATTCCCGGTCAAGCGGCCACCCTGCAGGATTTAGGAAAAGAACCAGACTGGTAGATTTCATTGAAAATGTTCAGGAGAGTGATTTTTACTTGATTAAGAAATCGCTGAATGATGTTATAGCCAATTCTATCTAAACCTAGAGAAGATTTTGTTTTCAGTCAGGATAAGGCAATGGAGAACTCAAGACTCCGTGAAGGGAGCATCCAGAAATTCGTTTCTCGGAAACTTATCGGGGAAGGAGTCGAAGAAAGCAGTTGGAGGGCAAAGTTCCTCAGCTAAACCATGCAAATTTTCAATCGGCCTCCTGTCTGCAGAACAGGAGGTGTTAGAAGGCTGTGTATATCTATTTTTAAAACATTTGACAACCCGCCAGACCTTAAAGATCGGAGTCGATCTATCCAGGGACTCGCAGAATTTTCTAAAATTGATACTCCGCGCAGTCTTGAGAGTGCGCGTGGTTTTTTCCTCTATTCTATTGAGATTGATGTAATTTGCACCGCCCTGGCCCTCCTTGGAGGGCCGGGGCGGTGGGCACTAACAGCAGGATTAGCCTTTGAACACGCAGTGAGCACAGCCTCGTCCGCACATTTTACAAAGGCTTCGTACTTAAGAGAGGCAGTCTGAGTCCGTAGAGTCAAACAGCTCTCCATCCTGCAGAATAGATTCAGAGATATAGGAAGAAAATGAGGACTGTTGATGCGTTCAAGTTTATATCTATGCGAGTGGAATAGGACTACTGAGACTGAAACTCCTATGCTAGAAGTCACGGGGAAGTGATATCGCTGCCCAGAGAGTCGTTCCAAACCCCCCAAGAGGAGAGTGTATAGATTCGGAGAAACAAATGCCAGATCAGTGAGTGATGGCGGGCTTCTAGGAACGGTACACGAAAGGTGGGTTCACCTGTGTTGAGGGGGATTAGATCTGTCTTATCCAAGGCAGAGCAAAGCTCGATTCCTCCTCTACAATGATGCGAGCTGCTCCACAGAGAATTGTGGCAATTAAAGTCATCACTTATGACAACATTAGCGGGGGTGGGTACCCTATAAACTGAAAAAATAAGGAGCTCCCCGAGCGAGGTACCAATTAAGATTTCTAAAGTCTCAAGTTTGTCCTCCGTGCTAGGACTAGAGGTGAAAGTCGCCCTGTTTATTCAGGGCGCCCCGACAATTCCACTGGGCGATGCTTAAACTATTGAGCTGAGCCATTATGGAGAACAGATTTTGCTATACTCGTCACACTGCGTATTAATGTGTTGAGGCTATTTTGCCTCTCCTCTGAATCAAGTGACCCCGAGGATAAGATCCCGAGTAGGTTCATCAGGGCAGATAGGATCGTGCCAACAGTCGGAGAGTTGAGCAAGTTCATAAGGGTAGAAAAGGAAGAAAGAGAGGAGCAAGGTGGGTTGGGTAGAGAGGAAGAAGTGTCCTTTAAGGAGTTAAGGGAACAGCCGTTGGGCAAGAAGCTTTCTGATCTTCCATTGTTATGAAGGTGAGCGAGAGATGGACTGGATGATGGACCTTTGAACGAGGGAGGTTGGAAGCCAACCTACGAGGAAGCTGTGGTCCTGGAATTGGGTACCCAACGCCTTCCTAGAGTTTGGGACGAGGATTTCGGAGGGCGAGCCGATGCAGTAGATGTTCACCTGGCATATGATTGCCTAGAATATTGAGGGCGAGGAGTGTCAAATGAGGGTACCGGGGCATCATTTAACTCTGAAAACATGGAAAAATTCAATGGTTGGGAGGAGTTAGAGGATGATGGGGGAGCGGAAGTGGTGTAATCGCCACCCTTCCCTGATTTTCGGATAGCTTTAGCTTCCTTGAGCATCATCCTGTACTTCGTAGCCAAAAGACGAAGCTCGCTTTGAAAAATAAATTCTGGACAACCTTTGTATGTTGGCATGTGATCGCCCTTGCAGTTTACACATTTGGGCTTACTTGTCTCGTTAGGGCAGGGATTGGAGTCGGTGTGGGCATCTTAAGATCCACAGCGTTTACAATGTTGGCTAGATTTACAATGTTTCCTGATGTGCCCGAATCGAAGGCAATTGAGACACAGTCTTAGTTGAGGGAAGTAGGAGTCAACCTGAAAAGCGAGACTCTCTCTGGAAGGCAAATTCTTTTAAAAGTGATGAGAACAGTTTTTGAGAATTCAACTTTGGTTTCCTGAGTTTCGGGGTCTTCGATTTTTCTGTTTAGACGGAAAGTGTCCAGAACCGTGACTCTATCCCTGAGTGGGCCTAAGGCCTGAAGGTTCCGAATAATCTCTTCCCTGGAAATCTCATGAGATATGCCGCGAATTGCCCCTGGCAAGTTTCAAAACTGGCTGTGATGAGGGCTGAAGCCGATGATTTTTTGGGGGGATTTCTTCAAGCAGCATATTAGCTGACTTGGCGGACTGAGTCATGACTGAGTTTCCCGAGGCCAATGCTACGGACGTCGTTAATATGGCCGAGAAAGTACTTCTGTAAAAGGCGAACGGTCGTATCAGCAGCAAGATCTTTTTTCGCGTTTTCTGAATTAATTTCGCGTTGAATTATGATTGGGCATTCGCCCGATTCGAATTCGCTGTAGCGAAGCTGGTTGTGAACTTTAGGGAGCGAGTTAGTGATCTTTCGGCACCGAGTTTGGAAGCGATAATGGGTTGACAGTCCGTGAGTGGAACCGAGTTGTTTTAAGAGTATCGAGGATCAGGGGTTAAATCAGTATGGGGTCGTGTCCAGTTTGTCATCGTCAGCTATCCCTGTCGTGTCCATAGAGAAGTCATCGAATTCATGGTCTAAGGGGAGAGTATTTTCCGTCTTATATTTTTTCCTAAGCGCGTTTCAACAAGTTTGTGGTTCGATTTGATATCGCTAATTCTTTCGAGGCTTCTTCCTCTGACTTTGGAAGCGTTGTTTGCCATGAACATGAGAGTTTTCGCGCCAGATTTAACATCCTGCGTAAGATGAGGGTAAGGGGGTTCCTTCGAGGTGTCCTCGTCACCCGACAAGGATCCACTTAAGGAGGCCATGCCTCCGGAGAAGTTGAAGAAGTTAGAATCTAAGATTGTAGGAGATAAGAACAAAAAAATAGTAAACGTGACGTTTTAAAAATGGCCGGCGCCGGCCGGCGAAAATTTTAGGTTACTCACCGCACCCCAGGCCTGTCTGCCGCTGTAGTCAACCCTGGGGAGAAAGGAGAATGGCCTCGAGCACCGGAGGCTACAAGCTCCATAAACTCTTTTTTTTCCACAGAGAAAAACACTATATTTGATTAATACTGGAAAGCATGGAACAAAGCGACAGATTGTACGTAGTAGCCATCCCGACACATCAACGAGACTAGCGCTGCTACAGAAGAAGTATGCATGCGCCAAACATCAACGACCGACAGCTGTTTAGCCTAAAGCCTTCTCTTTCGAATACAGTAGCTCTCGCTTCTGTAAAGAACTCTGTATTGCCGTAGCCTTCGTTCTCATTAGTTTTTTTTTTTGTTTAGCTGGAAAAATATTAAGTGTAACAATTGGGTACGGCCCCGGAAACAGCCTGGCGCCATCTGTTGCCTAAAAGCTGGCTTCCTTATGGATGAATTCCACTTGTTTACATGCGATTGAAAATAAATAAATTTATACTGAAAATTGGGATCTGAAATATAACGATACGCCAACTGGTGGCCAAATGTAGTACTAAAATAACGGGGTCGTATTCGTCGTATTACAGGTTTTACTACATGATTCATTTGAATTTTATAATAAAAATTATTATTATATTAATATTTCGTTCAGTTTAAAGCAATATAATGAATCAGAAATTTAAGTAGCACCAGAAGACACGTTTGGATTCGTGTATTTGGGTCTCATAAAGTTGAAAAAAGCGTTTTTTCCTTCTTGTCTTCATCAGACATATGACATATCTTCAAAAAACCATGCTTTTCTAACCGGATGCTACTATTTTCTTTTACTTTAATATAATAACACATGTGAGGAACAACTTAAAATAAGTCATTATAACCAATTTATATCCAAATGATGAATTATTATCGTCATTATAGAACACATAACCTAAAATTACGTTATGTTCCGTATATCACTCATTTATATTATTTTAAGTAAAATCTCATTTTCTACTTAATTAAGGTATTTTTATGTGATAAGTGTACTAAAAAAAGCATTTACAAATAGAAAATTGTCCAAATTTCAAGGATATGTGTCCAATGTATTTATCGTAAAAGCTAGATGGAAGCCACTTTTTTGTACGCTATGAGAGGGTCTGAAATTTTCACAAAAAACGTAATTCATATTCTTTTATAATATATTTTAAATTCAGTTTCGAAAGTACGACTACCTAGCCATGTTCAACCCTCTCCTTAAATAATAAAAAACAAACCATTTTTCACGAAACCAATACACTGGATGACGATTCCATCAACGTATAATTGATATTTTTTCTAAATGTATAACATGTCCAACGTGCACAATTTTGTTGTCCTTTCTTAAAATGTCTACTCTAACCATTTTTTCAGATACTGACTCCCAGTTCTTCGAAATAACTGCAAAATAAATTAAAAACCCTTCGCATCGGATGTATTACAGGTAAAGTGACCCCGTTGTTGCCTCCATATTGCCTATCACGTGACGCTGTGACGTCATGATTTCAGATCCCAATAAGAGTTTAACTATCAGATAAAGAGAGTGTCTATAGGAAAACGGATAAAATCTCGATTTAGGGAAAAACATTCTTGCTCGAGTTTATTAAACGGCTTGATCAGAGTTGATTTTTGAATTTCTTTGTCTATGACAGGTCTCCTATCGGATTACAAATATCACATCAAGTATTTCAATACTCTTGTTTTTCGAAAAAGGTATCTGGACAAATTATTGGCAGAAGCGACAGAACGCAGTCAAAAAGCTAGGAAAAGCAATTCGAATTGTTGTGTGGCGTTAGGAAATTTATAATTATAATTATAGATTTCCCTAATACTTATCTTTATGTTACAATATATTTTTTGGCTTAAGACGATCTGAAGGTTCCACATGATACCTGGCGTGTTAGCGACTCTTGGCTATTTTCTGCGCTGGGCTCGAACTCGAAGCTGGCTCTCAAGTGGAGGCTATTGTATTACGTTTCAGTTATACATTTAAATTGAATCGTTAATGAACTCTGTTCCGCACCACCATGGAGGTAGAGTAGAAGGCTAAACATACAAAATTCGCCTGACATGCATTTAATGTGGATAAAAATATAAAAGCGCCCGAGTAAAGTAGAATTTTGAATACTGAGTAAACTAGAATTTTGAACACTTTGAAGTTAGCGACATTAAAAAACGTTCCCTTCCTAACACCTATTTTTTGCGGCACTTTCTAGCCCCACAACGATAAATTATGTCCTGATTTCGACCATTAGTAGTTAAATGTAACTATCCGTCGCAGTCAGCCCTTTTTTTATTTCCCGGAAGCAAATTCCACTACCGGTTAGTCTTACGGAAAATTCCGTAATGGTAGACAGTTCTTAAATTTTACGGTTTAAGAATTTTCTGGAATTTATTGTATCTGAGAAGCCACTGTGATACATGTTAGATTGTAAACAATATTCTTCTTTAAAAAAGTATGAAAATGGTTACAAAATTCCTGGAATTAATCAACAAAAAAACCCCCATGTTTCATTGACAATTAAGACTTCATACATATTTATCAAAAAAATGCTGGTTCTAAAATCTGTTCCTAAACCAAAGTTTTTTTCCGCAATTTTTCCCCCTTTCCAGCCTTTTTGTATAATTATTTATTTAATTCAATTATTTATTAAATTTATTTATTCAATAAAAATAATTATTTATTTACTAAGACATTTAATTTAGTATAACTATCATAAACCAATTTCTTAAAGTAACGTGCAGTAACGTACGTTACTTTGCATTGCAGTTACTCAAACATTGTAACGCATTATCGATTCAATTTAAAATTAAATGTATCACTGAAACGTAATATAGAAGCCGCCGGTTGAGAACCACAGCGCCCCGTGGAGCATCGAGCTCGATCGTCTCGGTGATCCAGCGCAAGACAATAGCCAAGGGTCGTTAGGACGCCAAGTATCATGTGGTACCTTCAGATCGTCTTAAGCCTATTTTTTATTTAATAAACACCAACGACGAAACTAGAACGGGTTAAGCTGAAATGAAAAGACAAATTTTGCATGAAATCTTTTTGCAAGAAACTTTCCTCTATTATTTTACTTCGTTTTAAAAAATGTAATACGTTTTCATAGGGGATTTTATGTTTTGGCCGCCACAGGCGCTGCCTGTCATCCGGTAAATATCAAGGTCATGTGCTTACCCAACAGAGCAACGAATCGTTGTGAAATTTCACATGAAACTTGGAAACCCCGCTACTGAAACTTATAATTTATTGAAAAAATTTATGGCAAGGAATGTTTATTGCGTGCACGTGTTTTTGAGTGGTTTAAGCGTTTTCAAGATGGCCGACAAGACGTTGAAGATGCTTCACGCCCGGGTCGCCCTTCCACGTCAAAAACGGATGACAATATCGAAAAAATCGGCAATCTCGTTCGATCTGACCGTCGGTTAAGTATTCGTGTGATTGCTGAATCTGTAGGAACTGACAAAGAACGCGTACGGCAAATTTTACATAACAATTTTAACATGCAAAACGTGTGTGCCAAAATGGTGCCTAACATTCTCACGTTTGAACAACAAGAAGCTCGCAAAAATGTTTGTACTGACACTTTGAATGCCATTAAAAATGAGTCAAACTTATTGGAAAGGGTAACATGTGACGAATCGCTGTTTTTCCTTATGATCCTGAAACGAAGCGCCAATCCATGCACTGGAAGAGCCTAACTTCACCAAGAGCCAAAAAAGCTCGAATGAGAAAATCAAAATTCAAAGCAATGATGACTTTTTTTATATTCACGGGATTGTGTACCTTCACAAAGTTTCAAGACATAAAGTGCAACGACGTATAAACAATGGATTGCAGCCGTTAGAAGAGAGAAGTGGAATTTTTTAGATATTTATATTTCCGATAAATAAATTTTGAATGTTTGATCAAGTTATCGCTTGAAATCCCGTTTTATTATCATATCCATTATACATATACATTTTATACTGAATTCGTATTCTCTTTACAAGCCGGCACGGGCACGCACGACATAAACAGTGAGTATCGTCTGCTAAAAAGGACAAAACACGGAACACAGCGACCAATGCAACCCATCAGCGCACTTATTTAATTTACTCGAATTTAAAAAGGCCTGCATTTATGAGACTAAAATACAAACACTGTAAAAAAAACTTTGGTGATATTTGCAATCAGCTAGTAATTAAACGTGCCATGTATTTTCAAATTACAATGTATAACCTGATTAATTTACGATACTACAGTACTTATTTGCAATCTAATGTGATTTAACTTCAGGAAACACTGTGAAAAATAGAACGAACGTTGTTCTATTTGCAGTCGACTGTAAAGTTACTACGTCCGATGATGGAAATTATTCGATCGGCGTGGGAAATAGTAAGTTTACGTAAGGTGATAAATTTACTTGGGACTTCAAACTCTACGAAAGTATAAGTAAATTTTGACGAGGTGTGCTTTTCTATAGCGAGGGAGCAAGTCCGCACGGACGAACACCGCATAATTATGTGCAGGACGTAAATTTGGACCATTCGGGACTAGCGAGTGTAGTTCGTGCCAAACGATGAGTTTCGGAGACGCCCGAACGGCCTCTTACCAATGGGGGCGCATTTGTTCGTTTGCATTCTTTGTTTACGTTGTTTTGCACGTTATGTTGCGTTGCGATGCTCGTCTCCAACTTGGAAATTTATAAATTTGGAGACTGTCAAGTGGTTATATTCCGTTTTCTCCCTTAAATACAGAAAATAGCTTTAAAATATTTTCACCTCTGTGAAAAGTTGCGTGAATAGTTAGCAAGATGGCCACAGGTTAGAGAAAACCTGCAAAATCAGAGAAAAGTCAGGGAAATTTGTTAATCAGGAACGTTAGGAATACGTCAGACAAAAAAAATATTGAAATTTGAATAAACGAAAAGTTTTTGGGGAACCAAACCTCTAAATATCTTTTCGATTATAAAAGCTGAAAACAAAATTCAACGAGATTTCGGACAGTGGCTCATCTTATATTTCGTGTGTTGATTTACGACCCGTACGTAATTTCACGGTCGACGACGGGAAATTTATATCCTGCATGTATTCCTTTACGGCGGACGCAGGTTGAGAAAAAAAATATGTACTTTTACAGAATTCTGCTTATTTACTATGTGCCACACCGATCGAATTATTTCCATCGTCGCAGGATGTAAATTTACACCAACTTTTTTTAGTGTACGTAACACTCAAATGTATAAAATACATTGATTATAGTAAAACAAACATTTTTCTTCCTCATTTCAGATACTACTCTCATCGAGCACAAATCACATGTTCTAAAATTTTAATGGTGATTGCCAAAAAGTTGACCATTTTAGACAATGAAATTTTCGAAATAAACAAACTTTTCAAACCGGTCAAAATATATTTTTTCGTTCAAGTCTAACCTGCTTAATTAGAGAGTATGAAAATATAAAACTTAAGGAATGTATTTGTGATGGGTATTCATTTAAGAAAAGAATAGCTCCAACCTAGAGGCCGGGTGACGTGACATACGGCCATAGAAATTAATAAGAATTACAAAAATCGTTTTAAAATATATACAGAACAGGAAAAAATATTGGAAATAGTATTTTAACGAATTATTTGATAAGGTCTTCAGCATTTAAAAATAATCTCATTTAATAGAAAGTTAAATTATTCTGGAGGATGGCTTGACAGTTTAGAAAAAGTATTATGCAAAAATAGTGACAATTATTTATTATTTGGAATCAAAGTTGATAAATCGATTTTTAAATATACAAAAATCTTCGTAAGTACATAATGAACCATTTTTCGCATATTTTAAAGTTCGAACATGTTTGATTATGCGCGTGCCCCGATCTTTTTATTTGGAGGCGCGTTTTTTACCTGGAAACAGATACTCCGAATGAAATAAAAAGCACTAACGAAGGTTTCTCAACTGCTAAATGTTTATAATTACACAAAAACAAATTTACAAAAATAATTTGTTTGCAATTATAAACATTAGCACACTGAGCGAAGAATTCCCGTGTAGTTCGGGTTTACACCCCAATAGTTCGGGTGGTTTCTCTTTTTTTTTGTTTCACACGAAGGTTTGGTGCGCTTGCACTACTGAGACGTGCGATCACCCGAACCATTCGGGTGCTCAACCGAAACAGCAGCAACCGAAGTGGTGGGGGGCCCGCCCCAATATTTGGGGAGCTTGCACGAATGATTCGGCTAGTGGCACGAATGATTAAGGTCGTTAGATAACTGGAATCAATTAAAAATCTTACACGTTGATGATTACAGTTCAACCCTGTCCTAAAGCACTACATGTACATTATTGAGTTTTCAATTATGTGATTTACCTAATCTTAGAATGCTCCGTTAGTATAAATATGAGTGATGAACAATAAATTCGACATAACCTAGAAAGAGTGACATTCGGGAAGAACCTGATGTTCATCAGCTGCGGCCATTAGCGAATATGCGCAAACGTCGAACGCGCAACATCCAACGCGGTTCACGACTCGAATCTCCTGAATCATTCGTGCAAGCTCCCCAAGCATTGGGGCGGGCTCCCCACCACTTCGGTTGCTGCTGTTTCGGTTGAGCACCCGAATGGTTCGGGTGATCGCACGTCTCAGTAGTGCAAGCGCACCAAACCTTCGTGTGAAACAAAAAAAAAGATAAACCACCCGAACTATTGGGGTGTAAACCCGAACTACACGGGAATTCTTCGCTCAGTGCAGCGAATAAACCTTCCTTATTTCGTTTTATTTAAGTGTCCAATTTTCATGTAGATATCTCATTACGTGCGGGCAGGAGGATGGCGAAAAAATGACGGTATAATTTATTTTGAGATTAGTATTACATGACCTTTACACCTTTGATATAGTCATCTGTGAAATCCACGGAAGTATTTAATACAGAATTTAAGTAAAACTGATTAATTTCAGTAATTTTTTATTTTTTGATGCACTGTGATTATACTCAAAATGTGGAAATTCCTTAATTTGCTAAATTTACACAGCCCCTTGTTTCCGAGAGTTAAAAACGGCTGTGCGGCGGCGCTAGTGGTAACTTTGTCCTTGTTTTGACGGCTATATGGCTTTAGTCATGAAAAGTAGTTACAAATTCTTAAAAATGTAGCAATAATACGGTTTCTTTATGCAATTATTATGAAAATGTCCCGGTGGAGTTTTCTACTTGTGTCTTATGTTTGTTTATCGCATTAATGATTTAAAAGTGTATCGCCAAAGAACCAGCTATTAAAGCTTTAATTCGGAAACATTTTACAGTGAAAGCTGGATTGTTTGCAGTAAACGTTTTTCAAATGAAGAACTTTTCCTTTAGAACCTGCATGGCAAGTAAATTCATTTATTTGAATTAGTAGAAGATGCGAAAGAAGTTTTGACCACGAAGTACTACAAGAAGACCGAACACCATGTATTTCACCTGCCACCAGTTCGCGATCGCCTGTCCTCGGATTTTCTCCATAGCAATATTTATTCCTAGATGGGAGCGCCCCTTCAGAGAAAATTTGTAACTAAACTGTATGCTACTACAGGAATCGTAATTCCTCAATTTACCTCATGTAGCGCTCTCATCTGGGAATAAATGAAACACCGAGGACAGGCGATCGCGTTTGTTGGCTGTTTTCCACCATCTCCACCATAGATGCGCTGTCTCCTTGTAGTAAGTACTTCGTGATTTTGACATACACTATTCACTTATATTTGCAGCATAGAATGCAACAGTTTGCTCAATTTTTTTAGCTGATTCCAAAAAAGCTGATTTGCCGAAAGAGAAATTAGCCAAATTAGCTGAAACCTAATTCTAATTCGTAATTTATTATAAGACTTCGATAAATAATTTCCGATTAATTTGAGTGTTGCCAAAGACCTAACCCATTTCAAATCAGACAGGTTCTACACTTGAAGTCGCAGAATCTATTGGAGACAAAATACGTTGTTTTTTAGAGAGAATTAGGCGATAGGTATTTTTCTGATTTGCAAAATAAAAAAAAATGTCTACGAAGTTATGCGTATTTGAGTTTTGAGCATTATTTAGAAAGAAAAAAAAAACTTTTTTCTTTAAACTTCTATAACGTTTGACTTAAATGATACATTTATAGTTCTCCTGATTTTGGTACAGTTCATTGCCATCTTTTGAAATCCACTGGGAAATTTAAAAAAGGGCCTAAAACTAACGAAATGGCGGCGGTTTTTCCGAAAATATTAACAGTAGATTTTCTCAAAAAACTCACTTATATTTGTTGCCAATTTTTTGTTGAATTCGCACTTCCATTGGGAAGACATTTTGTGAGTTTTATGCGGGCTAAATGAATCTTGCGGCTAGAATTTTTTTCATTAAACCGACCTCTCTTATTTTTGTCGGAAATAACAACAAATACAAAAAAATGTAAAAACAAAAGTGTGCACGTCGAAAAAAGTTTACCGAAATTGAAATTTACGAAATTATAAATTGCCAAAAATAATTAACAAATTATTAATGAATTAATAATCAAAATGTTTGTTTTATTTATAATTTCATAAATAGGCTCATAAATTAATAATCAATTAACTATGTTCGGTAGTTATAAATTTCGGGAATTGAAATATTGGTGGGAATTGAATAATTCAGTCTCGAAGTCGGTCAATTTTAGATTCACATATTTTTAAATTCGGTATTTTATTTTTTGCGAATTACAAATTTTGTCATTATATACAAGTTTTTGAATATTTACAATTCGGTAATTTTTTTCGTTAATTTGCGCATTCGTTATATATTTTTTCATGAATTTTTATAAATCCCGAATATCCATGAAATTTTCGTTTGCTGAATTACGTTAATTATGTCGCTTTTTTCTTATATTAAACAAAATAATAAGTACATAATTCTTATTTACTACCTGACTCTACAATATGTAGAATTAAAAGTATTTTAAACGGGTTATCCCATTTATTTTGTATTTTTTATGCATTTTTCCTATGGTATTGCACGGTTTTGTAGGACAAACTTACTACCAGTGCCGCCGCATGACCGTATTCAACTCTCGTGACACACTTTTTTACATTGGACAGTATAGTGAATGAACCCCCTGAATTTACAGAAACTTGTATGAAACGCAACATAACCTAAAAATTCCCCTCTCTGGAGAACTCTAAAAATAAGTTTTTCACGGGTTTCACAGTAATCTGTAATTTTATTTAATATTTGTAAATCACCAACATTATCAGTCGTTTTCTATACTTACGTACAATCACAATACATCGAAATAAGTATGAAAATATTGTTTACAGTAATTCCTAAGTTTTCAACATGGGCTTTGAGACAAGTTGAATAAAAATTGAACTCTTTCGAATAAAGAATATTTAAGCAATTATCATAATATATATGAACGCACAATTTTCTTAGCGAATGTATGCACGGGTCTTAGGGCAGATGTTTATATTATAGTTACCATATGAGCCTTATCTGTTTCCCCAAGTTTTTCAACACAATAAATATTTTTTGCTGAAACTTCGGAAAATTACGAAAAAAACATGAAAACGCACGTCTGCAGTTCTTTTAAAAACAAAATTAAAAATAAAATATCGACCAATGTCTAAACCTACAATGTAAAAAAGCTTTGGTGATCTTTACAATCAGCTACAATTTTACATGCAGACTATTTTTAAACTGCAATGTATAACCTGATAAATTTACCAATGTCACACAGAACTTCACGATCTAGCCTAATCCCACCTTATGGAAGAGTGTGAATTAACAGAGAGATGTAAAATCACTACAGCCAACGATGGAAATTATTCCAATCACGTAGCAAATACGAAACTTGTGTTAGCGAATAAATTTAAATGCCTTATGAATTAATTTATTTTTTTTAGTAAATTTGCAGTCACGGGCACAATTTTACAGAAAGGTAGTATCGTTACGTTTTAGCACACTGAGAAATTTCGAGAGGGACTTGAATCGACAAACAAGTGTTTAGAAACTTCGACCTATTCGAACATAACCTCAAAAATGAAATGTCCTGCCAATTTACATCTTGCAAATTTAGACTTGTGTAAACTTACATCGTTATACATGGGTCAAATAATTACCATCGTGGACAGATATCAAATTCGTAGTGTATACAGATACGGCATTTTTTTGCCGTATTTTAATTTTGTAGTACGGTATTTTAGTGACTGGTCACAGAAGAGTGATCTGTCCCATCTCGAACCCCTTTTCTAAGTCTCACTTTAAAAAATACGCATGTTAGTGACTGGTCACAGAAGAGTGATCGTGACCCAGTAAGAAAGGTTGCATTGATCGGGATTAAAAAATGTAATTCACTTGAATACCTGATTTTTCAGGTCGTCTCCTAAGACCTAAACCGTCGGGGAAATAGGTATGAGAAAAAATCAATCCGCTTCAATGCACCTTGACAGATTTAACAAAAGAGTACTGAAAGGAATTAAAAATACGAAAATCCGTAGACAGGATCAATAAAATTGAATCCCTGCCAATGAACGTCGAAAATTAAACGAAACGGTAATTAATTGTTAGCGAATATTTTATGATTTTTAATTAATAAGTGGCAATTGGGTAGTGAAATAAAGAATTGTAATTATATTGACTTTTTTTAATGGTAGTACTACATTTGAAACATCTTGTGCGAAAATTCCTACAGTAATGAAACGTATTCTATTTTATAGAAAAATGTGTACTACTTATATTCAATAAAATGGATATGTTAATTGCATAAGGGCAGATCGAAAATAATTGAAAAAATAAAAAACAGCCTAACAAGGCAAAGTTTAATTAAAGGCACCCACATGATTTAACCGAAAGTTCCTTGCAATTTAATTTATCTTCTCGATTTTTAATGTAAATCCTATTATATAATTTTTGTTATGCCGATACGCATGGCTTAAATAAAAAAACTAAAAATACAATTTTTAAACCTAAACAGTATAGATTTTCTAAAATACGGATAGATGAAAGATTTTGATTTTTGTTGCAAAATAATCAAAACACTACCCACATTCAAAATCTACAAGAATATTTAGAGTGCAATACTGATATACCTAGATGTTTTTCATTGATATATAAAAAATAATAGTATTTCTTGTGGTATAACGTAATTATTATCCATCAATTGACTATCTGCTACTCAATTATTTATTCATTTATTATTATCAATTCATTTTCAGTTGTTTTTATCTTGACTTTCACCTTATTAGTAATTTAATATCATTATTACTGTATGTGTATATATTTTTAATTCATTAATTATTTATTTACTACTTAATAAAATTTATACATTTAACAGTAACCATTTTTTACAATCTTTGATCAGTTAAAGACTTATGTAATTATCATTACAATCCTTAAAATTACTAATTGAACCGCTGGCGATCAAAAGAGGATACGCTCGAAACGCCGTCGTTTTAGTTGGCCCCTGGGTCATATTTTTTTTCAGGTCAAATTTTAATTTATAATAACATATCCCAACAGGAAATTTTATTGTGCATATTTTTAGTCCTATAAATAAATGTGATAACTTTATTAGTTTTCGAAATAATCAAGAAAATGTTACTTTTTTCTGCAATCGCAAAATACGAATTTTTTGTGTTCAACTCGCCATAAGTTCTACAATAATAGGAATTTTGTAATAACAATTTCAGAAAATATGCACTATCATATAACGAAACTAATGGTATTTATAGAATTCCAATGAGTTGTCACTAAAAATTTACAACGATTTTTATTCTTCTCATGGCGTAAATTAGATATTGAAAGATTCAAACGCTTCGGGAGTCGAACGAATTTTTAGAAAATTAAAATTAACGGTCACCTAAACTTTTGTAAGGATTCAAGGAAGTTTTTAGGAAAATGTCAGGCAATTATGTTTTATAGTTTTAAAGCCACAATTGATTTAAGATCTCAGCGCCGTCCCGTACGCGTGCTAGCTCGTCCTGCAATATCAACGTCTGTATAACAGCGGGCGATTGGGAGGTCAAGCCGGCCACCAAAATAATAATGAAGACATTATCATTTACATTTGTTTATTATTTTTTAATAACAAATTATAAAAATTAAAACTTATATAATGTTTATATAATAACTTGTACGATTTCTTTATAACTAATGTAGTCATTTTCGTCACTGTATTCAGTGTTGTCTTCGGAAGAATTATTTTGAGTAAATTGCGAAAAATAATTTTCAAAGAATTATTTTCCAGGGGCACTTAAATAATTAAAGAGACTTTTCACATCTTTTATTTTAGCCGCTTTTAGTCAAATTCGAGATGGACAACTTTTTGGAATATCTTTTAGTTTAAGATTAGTAGTAAAGAAAAAAGTAGTTGCCTTCTCCAATTTATAATTAGCATAAACTTCTACTTTTCCGTCAAGGGAAAAATGTAAAACAAAAGCTTTACTAATTTGAAAATTTTTTGGTTTGCGGATTTTGCCATTAATTTCGTAATAATTTGATATTTAAAACTTTGTACATTTTCAATAGTAGAATTCAATGTAAAAGATTATATTAGACTATTTGAACTAATTTTAAAATAAAAGATTTTTTAGAAAAAGCTATTAAGAAATCAAATAAAAAATAATAATAGGATATTAAAATTATCAGAAAAGTTAATTTTTAATTTTCTCTAATACTTTTAAGTAGTACCTTATTTCGGGAACATTTTTTCTAATTCTTCAACCAATTTTCTTCACACCTATTTCTTTTCCTGCCTCGAACCATATTTAGGTTCTTTTTATTTTAAGTAAACTTAAACTATCCTAAACAGAATATTATATGCTAACACTATTCTACAATAATGCTTCTGTGCATTATGTTCCTTAGGAGAGAATCAAAATAAACATATGCTTTTTTGTTTTGGTGTCCGGCTTGACCTTCCAATCGTCCGCGGTTATACAGACGTTGATATTGCAGGACGAGCTAGCACGCGTACGGGACAGCGCTGAGATCTTAAATCAATTGGGACTTTAAAACTATAAAACATAATTGCCTGATATTTTCCAAAAAACTTCCTTGAATCCTAACAAAAGTTTAGGTGACCGTTAATTTTAATTTTCTGAAAATTCGTTCGACTCCCGAAGCGTTTGAAACTTTCAATATCTAATTTACGCAATGAGAAGAATAAAAATCGTTATAAATTTTTAGTGACAATTAATTGAAATTCTATAAATAAAGTTAGTTTCGTTATATGATGGTGCATATTTTCTGAAATTTTTATTATAAAATTCCTAATATTGTAGAACTTGTGGCGAGTTGGAACACAAAAAATTCGTATTTTGCGATTGCAGAAAAAAGTAACATTTTCTTGATTATTTCGAAAACTAATAAAGTTATCACATTTATTTATGGGACTAAAAATACGCGCAATAAAATTTCCTATTGGAACATGTTATTAAAAAATTAAAATTTGGCCTGAAAAAAAAAAACATAACCCAGGGGCCAACTAAAACGACGGCGTTTCGGGCGTATCCCCTTTTGATCGCCAGCGGTTCAATTTTAACCACATTTTTCACTTCATTTATAGCTTATATCTTTAAAAAGTATATTATATTTATTTATATTTTTATTTATTTAAAGATACCAAAAATCTTATTCATAAGATTAACAAAAATTGAAACTTTTAAACTTATATACCAAAAAAATGGATTAAAAATATTTTAAAACAGGTATTTTCTGAAGGTACCAGTGAGAATTAAATTCACTTGAAATATATGCTACATTTTGGAATTCGAAACAATATGGTAAAGATTTATTCTGCAGGTATTAGAGGGAATTAAATAAATTAAAAATAAATTCTACTTTGCGGAATTAAAAACAATTGAATATACATATTTTCTGAAACAACTGGAAGGAATTAAATAAATTTGAAATGTATCCTACTTTACGAAATTAAAAACAATTATAGATATTTTTTTAAGGCACTGGAAGGAATTAAATAAATGTAAATTTTGTCCTGTTTCTGGAACAGAAAATAATTCCGAGAATCGTTGTTGTCGCTATGGGAACTGCCGGGAATTAAATGTTTGGAAAATCATTACTCTCTTGCGGATTGGAGGTCGGTGGAAGAATCAGGTTTTAAATAGGATAGATAAAAATGTTCATTTTTACGTCGAAATCTGAATTTCACAATTCTTTTCAATTCAAGACTTCTTACTGGAGAGGATTCGTGATTCGAATCTGAAGTCCTGCCATCTGCTAGACAATTCGCAAATTAGTAATAAAGTGCATTATTATAGGAATCTTGAAGTGATGAGCAATTCTTTAGTGTGCATTTAATGCGTAGTGTTATTGATTATGACACTTTGTGTGTATCTATAACTTAATATTCCTTATTTTATGGTAAAATATTGTACTATTTTTCTGAAGCAGCAAAAAATATTATCGGACCAGAAAGTTCTTCATTGACACAAAAATTTGCCGGACTAGAAACTTTAAATACGGCAAAATTTGCCGGAGCTCAATACTCGACCTATAAAATTACACTAAGTTTTTGTACAGTGTACGTTAACGTAGGACCAAACTTGCAAAAGACTGGTAGGAATTTTTTCCACCAAGTCCCATCACCAAACCCTTTTCCAAATCCCCTAAACAGACAGCAAGTTTATGTTGCTTGCATCCGATTGCAGATCAGGAGAATGCATGCAAGAAACTCCGTAAGAGTGAAAGAACTGGAGAAGTCTGTCCTTTTCGCTTTTGCGGGCTTTCTCCGTGCAATTTGCTGATCTGTAATCGTATGAAAGTACCCTTATTCCTACGTTAACGCAGGTATAGCACCAGCCAAATAAAATAGTACTCCAGAAATCCATTTTTATGTTCTTTACCAGTTCCCAAAATTCTATTGTGGAGAAAACCCTAGGGAAACTGATATGGTGCATGTAATAAGTATCAAATGGGCTTAAAAACGATTTGATAATGATGTAGATTAAACAAAAATATATTCACATGGTTGGTAACATATTTAAGAGGTTATGTCACGGCCACTATTCCTTTCACTTTCATTGTTGTAAATTATTAGTACATATAATTAAAGCCCAACAGGGGTAGAAAAAAAAGCACTCGAACAATTACAAGGAATGAAGATTAAAAAATAAATTCTAAGAATTCAATCGGCATATTGTTGACAACTCACCACGCGAAGCAGACAAAATTAGATCCGAATATTTCGGATTTGTGGCGATTTGGGTAACCCATCCGTTGTGGCCACGCAAGGTGCCCCTCAGCTGAAGCGTTTCAGTCATTTTTCTACACTTTTGGATCTAATGAAATGCCTGATGGAAATAGATTCTTCAGACAAGGTGAAATCCACAACACGTAACCTCGATTCGGCTGTCTCAAAAGGAAAGACTCGGAAACCGCCGTGACGAAAGTCACCAGCAAAGGCCAAAGATATTGTAAAAGCATCCAATAAGCTATGGTTTTGCCACGCGCAACTAGAAAAAAGTGAACCAATCAAATGGCCCGTAGAAATTCGTACAGCGACCTCCATTTTTAAAAGGACGTCAAGCGGGAAGTTTAAAGCAGGTTCAACGCTGCATGTGTTAATTGCAGAAAAAACTCGAAAACAGAAATAATAAATAAATAATCGTATAAAGCTAAAATAAAAATCAGGAACATATATCTTATATTTATAAAGAGTATTACATGTAAAAGAGCGTGCTATTGAAAAATGTAAAGTACTTCTTTTCAACATATTTGAAGAATTGTAATCCCATACTATTCACACTATGGATCTTGAAAAGAACGAAGAAAGTGTAAAAATGTTCTTGTATTGTGCTTTTTATTACAGAAATCATTATAAATAATTTGTACTAGTTGTGCACAGTCGGCTTAAGTAATTGTTTTATGATTTACATTATTACAAATTCTAATAAATAATTAATAATCACAAGTAAAATAATTATTTAATAATTAATAATAACAAACAAAATGATTAATTAATACTTAATAATTATAAACGAAATAATTATTCGATAATTTACAATTATTGTAATTATCATTATAATTATTATATAATTATTGTAACAGCAAACATAGTAAAAAATATGAAGACTATAATACTAAATATCTCAATAATTATTAATTACAAATACAATAATTAATTATGATACATACATCAATTATAATTATTGTAATTAAAAATTAACAATTATAATGATTCGTATTAATTACTATTAAAAATGTTGTTCACAGAAAGTGTTGCCAGTTTAACTATAATTTTTATCATTGGATGTATTTTTTGTATAATATTATAATAGGAAACACAGTAAAAATGTGAAGAATACAATACTAAATATACTTTTATAATTAAAATTTTTTATGACTTTCATGCTTTATTTAATGGTGTAGAAAAAAAGACGTATGAATGGCAAAAACAAATTATTTTAAGCCTGTCTTGACTATTTGTGACGTACGTAGAGTTCCTAAATGCCCAAGAATTTATGTTGAGCAAATGCTCTTGAAAATATGCTCATTAAAGAGAATTTAAAGCACTTATTGTTTAAACAAATATATATCATAACTAATACTTGTATTTTTACAAAAACATTCTAAAGTGAAGAAAACATATACTTTTTTCAAATGACACAGTTGCTACAGGTCAGATAACCTGACTAACTTTTAGGAGTTAGGGAATTTTCGATAAATTAAAGTTGAAATTAATTTTATCGTTATGGTTAAAAATCGCAATTATTTGGTTGAAAATTAATCTTTTTTGCTTGAGGATTCAAACCATTTTGTAGAAAATTCATCTTTTTTGGTTGAATTCAACTATTTTTGGTATAAATTTCTTTTGTTCAAAATTTAATTATTTTCATGAAAATTATATTTTCTAGATGAAAATTAATTGTTTTAACTGAAAATTTAACTCATACATGTTTGGTTCATAATTTATCTTCTTATGTTAAAAATTCAAATATTCGGTTTAAAATTCCTGTATTTTAATGAAAATTCGAATTTTTTGGGCGAATATTCAATCTTCTTGTTGACTAATTCATCTTTTCGGTTGCAAATTCCTTTGAAAATTAAAACATTTGGTTGAAAATGAGATGTTTCTTATTTCGAATTAATTTTTTTTTTTACTGAAAATGTAACTTCCATTTTTTGTCGAAAATTTATCTTTTTCCACAGAAATTAATTCTTGTTGGTTAAAAATTATACTATTTCATTGAAAATTTATCCGTTTTCGTTGAAAATTGAACTATTGGTTTAAAATCCGTCTTTTTTTTGGTAAAAGTGCACTCTCATTAGTTGAAATTTCACCTTCTTGGTTAAAAATGAATTTCTTTGGTTGAAAATTCATTTGTTGGAAATTCGTTTGGTTTTTAGTTGAAAATTTATTTTACTAACTGAAAATTATCCTACCTTATTTTTGGTAGAAAATTTATATTTTTAGTTTAAAATTCATGTATTTGGTTAAAAATTAAATTTTTTTAGTTGAAGATTCTTCATTTTAGTTGAAAATTCACTTTAACTATTCTCTTTTTTGTGGGAAATTTACCTTCTTTGATAAAAATGTAATCTTTTCCATTAAAAAATTATCTGTTTAGTAAAAAATGCAACTATTCTATTTTTTTAAATTCCTTTCTCTCATTGAAAAAAAAAACTGGTTGAAAAATAGTTTTTTTCTTGATAGAAGATTCATCTTTTGGATAGAAAAATCCACTATCTGGTCAAAATTTCATACTTTTGGTAGAAAATGCATCATTGTGATTAAAAATTAATTTTTTGCTTGAAAATTCGTTTCTTTTTATTTGAAAATTATTTTTTTAACTGAAGATATAACTATTCCATTTTAGCTTCAAAATTTATATTTTTAGTTGAAAAATAATTAATTTGGCTGAAAACTCGTTTTTTTTTAAATTCATTTTTCCGACTACAAATTGCAATCTAATATTTTTCGTTTGTTAATTCATCTTTTTTAGCTTAAAATTGAATTAATTTGTTGAGAATTCTTTTTTTTGGTTAAAAATTGATTGTCTTAACTGAAAATTTAATTCTCCTATTTTTGGTTGAAAATAATTTTTTTATGAAAAAAAACAAACTATTTTGTTGGAAATTCGCTTTTTTTTTGTTTGAGCACTTATTTTTCTGACTTTTTAAGTATTTTAATTTTGATTGAGAATTGATTTTTTTTAGATGAAAATTCATGTACTTCTGTTGAAAATGAGTCTTTTTTGGTCGAAAATTAATCTTTTGGGTTGAAAATTCGACTATTTTTGGTTAAAGATTCATCATTTAAGTTGAACATTCATTTCTTTAGTTGGTCATTTATCTTTTTGACTTGAAAACACAACTAAAATGTATTTTAAATGTATTTAGAAACAAAATTTATTTTGCATAACATTATTATTCTACGTTTATGGTTGGTTTTATCCCTAGAAGAATGTATAAATTGGGATATTGTATTAATCCTAAATAAGGTATTATTTAATTCGAATAATATGTTTTCTATTACTTTGATTTTTGTATCATTTATATTTAGCACCCTTTCCAATTTGATGCGACACCTTGCACCCCGAAATTGAAATAATCTAATTATTATGAATAAAAGTATAAAAATACGATTTTTTAAATCCTAATTCAAAATGCTCATAAATGGTCATTAAATTCTCAAAGCACATAAAGGTCGAGCATATTCTCATGCTCATGAGAATTTTTCCGAGCACTTAAACTGTTTCGAACATTAAACGTATGCACATAATTTCGCACAATCCACCAATTTTAGTACACACATAATCTCTCATAGTAATTAATTTTTCATCACATTATTGGAAGAGTTCCAATATCAAACATATTTCGTCCTAAGCATGTTAACTCGTAAAGAATTTTCGTGGTAAAAATACGTTTTTAATAAAGATTTATTTTATTGACAACACAGTGAATCCCAGGGATATTATAAAACTATAAAAAGGGATAAAACTATGTATCTTCAAGAATTAAAAGAGGTATTAACTACATTCTTATTATCTACATTTAAGTATCTAAGTATGAGAAACGCTGTGCTACATCATGACGCGAAATAATCTCAATCGTATTTAGGAACGCGTCTTTGCGTGTTCATGGTAACCAATATGGCTGTCGTTCTGTACGAGACGCGGCTTGAACGTATTTCGTACCCCCAAGTGGCGGGACGGTAACGAGCGGATCATCGTACAGTGTTTTGAGCTCCTCTTTGGTACCTTCTCCCAACGTTAGGAGCCGAAAGAATCCGGTCGTTACCGATCATGCACGAAGCTGAAAAGAGCCTGTTGGCACGCAATTAAAATGCCTACGTTTAAAGTTTGATACCATTTGCATAGTTCATACATTAATTTAGAAAGAAAAGTATGTTTTCAAAATGTTTGTGATTTTTGATTCATGCTAATTATATATACTTTACAATTAATATAGTGTACAGGCGCATTTCAATTGATTAAAATGCTTATGAATGAATTTAATTGTATCTTTAGAAATAATTTACGAACTGAAGAAACAATCAGAGGGCAATGCAATTTTAGGAACTAATATATTTTTTTATTTTCATATTTTTACAGTTTGAAAATGTAGAATAGAATTTTATTTCTCCATATAGATCCTGATTAAACATTTACATATACTACCTCTGTACCTTCTGAGTAAAATACTTTTACTTTGGCACTTTTTGCCATACTTCGTAGTTACAAAAATCACATGTTTAGCTCATTCATGCCATTTCCCACTTATTATTCTTACAATCATTTATTCTGAAATTGCTTAATATTGCTACTTGATATTCTCCCTTATATGAGCCTTATTCTGGATAATTGAATCCATAAAAACATTAGTATTTAAATTTTTACAATATTTAGCTTAACTATAAAGTGGGTTAACAGTCTTGGATCATATTGTAAAAGTAAATGCGGCGCAGCAGTCATGACAATGTGCGCGTTAGGTATTAGGTATTTCAGATTACGTGAGGAATATCCAAGATCTCTGCACGCCGAGGGCCAGACAATAATACCAAATGCATGTGACGAAACTTCATTTTTATAATAACTTGAAAAAAAATGATATTTCACAATAAGCGTATTCAGATATTATTTTTTATTTTTCAAAAGCTATTCAATTAAATGATAAAATCGATACTTTTTTTTGTAACGAGTTTGGTATTTAATTGAATAATCGTTGAGAAATAAAAAATAATATCCAAATCCACTAATTGTGAAAACACATTTTTTTCCAAGTTAATCAAAAAATTAAGCTTTATCTGATGGTATTGGTATTATTGCTTGGCCATCAGCGTACACTGAGAAAAAAAAATTTTGGATCCAAAGAAATGCATTTCTTTGATTGTATTCATTTGAGCCAAAAAACCGTTTACTTAATTGTACTAAATATTGTTTAAAAGCAACAAACTCGTGCATTGATTCAAAGGAATCATTTCTTTGGGCGCCATTTCTTTGAAATAAAGAAATATTTCTTGGCCTCAGAATATGAGATAATTATAACTCAAGGAATTGATATCTTGAAAACTAAGAACCATAGTTTCCTTAAAACTTGCTTTTGCATCCAAAGAAATATTTTTTTAGTTCAATAATTTTGAGCCTTTGAATTAAAAAATATTTCATTTGAAATAAGTAACTCATCGATGCGTGAAACAAATATTTTGGTTTCTTTGAATCAAAGAAATATTGACATAAATGAAAGCAATATTAATTAAGTGAAAGCGATATTTCTTTCGTTCAAATAGAACGTGTCATTAGTCGAATAAAGTAATTTGTTCACTTAAGTAATAATTTATTCACTAGGAAGATATGTTTCTTTTAATAAATAGAGTGAAGCGATTTATGTCCAATAAATATTTCCTTCAAGTGAAGAAATATATTTTTGAAATAACTTCATACACCATTCGTTCGAAAAAATATTTTGGTAAAATTCCTTATTTGTACTGAGTAGTTCAGACATATACCGCCAGATGCGCAGATTTTATAGTCTCATATTAGAAATGGATTCTCCAGTCTTTAAGTTAGCCATACATTTTCACCGTAGATATAATCTGAAAAATGTGGTGATTGGTGTTTATCGGTCTTCCTAAGCATTGGTCAGTTGGTCTTGCTTGAAATTCTTTTTCCTACTCTGCGAAAATGAAAATAAATATATTATTATAAATTATAATCATTATAATTGCATTGACTATTTTTTTTCAATGAATGGCCCTGCTTCATTTTCATACTTTAACTATTCAACATTTTTAAACAATAGGAGGACTTTCTGTTTGAGTAAATTGTTCTTTGAATCAATTAATATTTTCTCAACTCTGTTACGTATTTTTTTTAAACAATATGCCGCATCTTAGAAACAAATAAATATTTATTTCAGTTGAAAAAAATTTCTTTGTTGCAAAGAAATGTTTAGTTTACCAAAAAATACACTTATGTGAATCAAAGAATCATATATTTGGTTCAAAAGAAACTTTTGCTCAGTCCGAGTTACATTTATTTGTATGTAATAATTATCTTCTTGGACTTACACCATACTTCTTTGCATTACGGAACTCACCTATCATATCAAATACTTATTTATTACAGTCAATAACAAATCTATTTCACTGAACGCATATTTTACAGTGTCGAGTAAGTATTTCTATGCCTTAAGCATGGCGTTCCTCAGATCCAAACAAAAGATTTCTTTAATCTGAAGAAATATTTCTTCGGCCATATTCTGCTCTACCATTTCTTTGAATCAAAGAAATTTCCTTTGATTCAAATAAGTTTTTTTTTCAGTGTACAGACATCTTGCCAGAGATGTCATAACTTGAAATACCTAATTTCACGTTGTGACGTCAGCTCGGAAGATGTCTGCATGCCGAAGGCCACGCAATAATACGAATTGCATGGGACAAAACTTAATTTCTTTTTATAACTTTGAAAAAAAAATATTTTTCACCATAAGCATTTTTGGATATTATTTTTTATTGTTAAAAAGCTACTTAATTAAATAATAAAATTGTTACAATGGTATATTGTGCACCAAGGTAGCGAACTAGCCTTTTTACGGCCGATCGTGAGTTTTTGCAAACACGTGATGAAAGCAGTGGATGAAAGCAGAAACTCATGAGAGTGAAAGAGAGAAATAGATCTATCCGTCTCTTTCACTCTAGAGGTGCAGTCCAAGGTCGGCAGAAATACAGAGGGTCCAGAGACAGTGTGGCAACCTAGCCGGATGCCGGCCTTTTTGGAAGGGCTGCCACCATTTTTAGTTGAGGTTTTCTATAGTGTAGTCTATACAGAGTGTCACAGACTCAAGTGTCCGGACTTATATAGCTGTATAAAAATATAAATAATAAATCGAAAATTCCTTTTCCAAAAATCAGTTGAAGTTTTAGTTTTTGAGTTGTTAAATATTTAAGCTGGACCAATCAGGAGTATAAACAGCTCTGCGTACGGGAGCGTGAAGGCGCAGTCCCATGTGGGCGGAAAACGTCGGCGTAAAGCAGAAACTCTTGAGAGTGAAAGAGACGGACATATCTATTTGTCTGTCTCACTCTCATGAATTACTGCTTTACGCCGACATTTTCTGCCCACACTGTAAAAAATGTCCTCGAAATGTCACATATTCTGTCGTGGTAAAATTGCACTGATGCATAAAATACGCCGCGGCAGCGCATGTTATTTCACGTCAGTTGCTGAAAATTACACCGTCGGTCGTAGGAAATAAAAGGACCCTGCACTACCGCGGTAATTTTCCGCCGACTGTCGTTGTAGAGCTATATAAGTCCGGGCACTTGAGTCTGGGACACCCTGTATATATAGCATATGTATAAGAAAACTGAGCCAATCAGCAAGAATGACACTAGGGCTGTGTTTGAGAATTGACTGGAAGTACAGTAAGTACTGGTGTGACGTCATGAAAATTATTACTGCGAGAATGGCAAGGGTGATGAGCACTGTGGCAGTGATACCAACGTAGACAAAATTATTATTTGGAGCGTTGTAATTGGCTGTCAACCGAAAAACGTCATCAATCATGGCAATGCCGTGTAATTTTGCGTGACGTAATTTTTACTGGAATTACTGGATTAAAAAGCATGTGTAATATCACTGGGAGCAAGATGATGGCAATAAGCTTGGTTTCATTTCAGAAAAAGTAGTAATAAGTAAAGCAGAAGTTGCGAAATTAATTGTTAGAAAAAATATATATTATAAATAAAAAATATATATAAATAAATATATATTATATTAATAATAATATTATTAGTTGAAACGGACCCGCACTTTTCGGTACACTTCACGGACTTCAGGGCTGGCGAAAGAAATTTTGGGGCCCGGTACTGATTTTGTTCGAAACATTCAAAAATCTCCCACTTATTTGAATTTTTTCTAAATTAATCATTGTTCAACTGTTATTTGCCAATCAAAAATCAATACTTTTACTTTGAAATTACAAATTAAAAAATAGAACAATTATAATTGTAACATTCAAAGTTTAAATTTATTACTCTGAAATTGTGACAATTCAGTTTCGAATTGTTTATTCATGAATCTATTAATCTGAAGTGATTTTTAAATTGAACATTGTTTATGAAGTTATTAGATGGAAGAATGTTGTTTCTTATACACAAAAAAGTGCCGAAAAAAGTTTTCAAACAAGTTTTAAAAAGCTTAGAAAAATGTCAGAAGCTTACACGGTTCCATATATAACAAAAACGCTATAAATTTTAATTTAGTCTACTTTTTCATGTTTGTGACCTACAAGTGTTCAATTTTAAAGGTTAAAATTACAATTGTGGAAAATAAAAAAAATATTGTAATTAATTTATATTTTAAACCAAAACCATTTGTATACTTCAATCTAAATGCAGCTGAAAACATTGGATTTAAAATGCGTTGAATTTAAGATATATATCGAAAAGGAAACTGAAGACAGAGGATCGACTTTCAAAAGAAGCGACTAAGAGTAAGAAAGTGACTCACTGGCTTGCAATAATGCATTGAAAATGGTAATCTCGAATCCCGAAATTTCTTTTTTACCTAACCTATAACTTAAACGAAAATTTTGAAAATTCAAACAATAAGCACAGAAAAAACTAGGAGTAAATTTTGGTGCAGGTAATTTCGTATTTTTACTCGCTGGTGTAGGTAGAAGTTAAATATTACCCGTGGTGGGTGTAGTCTGACTGCTATTACCTGCTCTGATGGGTAAACAGAGAATATTACCGTAAGTTAAGAGTAACTTTCATTGCTTCTTGTAATGGCCCAACATCTTAGTCTTTACAGGTGGAAAAGGCGAGGGTTTACATTTGCAATATGTATAACTTTTCCAATTATTTGCGCTCACGGGCAATTTAACCATCATATATGCAAATATAGCCCTCAGTGACAATAAATGTGACAGCTCTCAAAAGTCGCCACGGTCTTTAAAGTAGAAGGTATTCTCTCTGCGTTAGGATTCCGATCATTCCGATGATTCATTAGGATCGGAACTCTCTTTTTACCATATGAGATGGTCAGCGAGTTCCGATCGAATTTAGAATGCTCATTACGAAGCCTCTCTGTCTATCGTATAAGATAGACAGAAAGGGTTTTGCTTGTTTTGAATCGCTCAGTATGACTTGTCGTTCAAAACAAGCGTCTGCCGATAGGCCTGATATTTTCCTTCCTGATTGCACGCGTGCGCGAGAGTGTGTCGCCGATTTCAAAAGCTTGGCTCGCCTCTATCGGTGCCCTCGGCTTGCGTCAGGCAGGTTTATAAATCTATGCCTCATAATTTATGGAATACATTAATTAAACTTTTCAATCCTGAAATGTAAAATTATAGTAACAGCTTGCATAAAAAAATGAAATTAATGAAACCTTTAAAAATTCAAACATGATTAACAATTTAAAAAAAAATACAAAGATAAGATTTAACTTTGATTGAAAATGCAAATCCTTGGTTGAAATTTAAACTACTTAGTTGAAAAGTGAACCAATTTTTTTAAACTATTCTTTACGTTTATCAACTACTTCGTTCTTGGTACTTGAGACAAATTTCGCACAATTTTGTACAATATCACACACAAACAAATTTTAATACATTTTTAAAAATAACTTCAGCTGATCTCTTAAATAACTAATTAGGAATATAACAAAATATACAAGTTTTCATTCAAACAAGATTTTACAGATCTTTCAATAAATTAATTGCAATTTCGTTAACCTCTTGGGCGTCAGGCGTAGAAAATTGTAATTTTTTTTTCGTCTTAACACTTGTTAACGTTAGCGTTACTTTTTCAAATAAGTAACGCGTTGCCACTACCATTACCAGAAAAATTTAACGTTTAATTCAGGTAGAAGTAAGCAAGGCTTTACTGTCAATACTGGTAAACATAACCTATATATATATATATATATATATATATATATAACTTAATAATTTATACACATTACTATATATACCATTAAGCCATTTCCCTTTCGGCGAGCTTCAAGGGGTAAGCGTGACACTACCCGATTCGGGTAGTGTTTCTAGGTGGATAGTTTCTTGTAGTAAATAACTACAAGTGTGGGCTCACCACACCCACGGCCGCCAACAGCAACGCAGTAGTATCAGACGGTCACCCATCCAAGTACTAACCGCGCCCAACACTGCTTAACTTCAGTGATCTAACGGGAACTGGTGTCTCCAGCGTGGTATGGCCGTTGCCATATATATAATTATATATAATTATATATATATAATATATATAATTATATAAATATATACTATATAATTATATAAATAGGTGAATTAAGTTACTTTACTCACCAGGATGTAACCTTTTAACATGCTGTCTTAAATTGTAATATTGTGTAAATTTTATTTTGCAAATAGGACAATTTGAGGCCATATTAAAAACAAATAAACAAAACACTTTCACAATAAACACTAACAACTGACGCTGGAAGCAGCAAGTGTGCATTCTGACAGAACGCATTAATTGCGCGCGCGCAATCACGAAGGAAAGTAGCAAGCAATCTTCAGAGCTTTGAAGGGACGAGTCTGAATTTTGCCACCCCTTTGGTTCCCAGCAACAATTAGAACATTAGTCAGCAGCGAATGCTGTATAAAACTAAAAAAAAAAACAAGCGTCAAGATGGAAAAAAAATTACAATTTTCTACCCCTGACCCCCAAGAGGCTAACGAAATTGCAATTAATTTATTGAAAGATCTGTAAAATCTTGTTTTAATGAAAACGTGTATATTTTGTTATATTCCTAATTAGTTATTTAAGAGATCAGCTGAAGTTATTTTGAAAAATGCATTCAAATTTGTTTGTGTGTGATATTGTGCAAAATTTTGCGAAATTTATCTCTCTGTGATATTGTGCAATTTGTATTTATACAAAAAAATGTAATGGTTGATATTTTGGTACAAAGAAAGATTTTTCAGTCAATAAAAACGAATTTTCAACCACGAAGATTAATTTTGTACTAGGAAACACAAATTCTCAACAAACTACATTAATTTTGAACCAAGTAGTTAATAAACGTAAAGAAAAGAATAGTTTAATTTTCGTTAAAAAAACAACGAATCTCCTACAAAACAGTTGAATTTCTACTAAATTGTTAAATTTTCTACCAAACTGTTGAATTTCCAAGACAAAAAGACAAATTTTATATACAAAACAATTTAATTTTCTACCCAAAAATATGAAATTTTAAGAAATGTTCATTTTCAACCTAATAGATAAATTTTCAGTTAAAAACATTAATTTTCATCTCCAAAAAAGTAAATATAAAAAAAAGCTGTTCACTTTTCAACTAAGTAGTTTAAATTTCAACCAAGGAGTTGCATTTTCAATTAAAGTAAAATCCTAAATTTGTATTTTTTTTTTAATTGTTAATCATATTTGAATTTTGAAAGGTTTCATTAATTTCATTTTTCTCTATGCAAGCTGTTACAATAATTGTACATTTCAGGATTGAAAAGTTTAATTATTGTATTCTATAAATTATGTGGCATTGATTTATAAACCTGCGATTTCGCGATTTCGCGTCATGATGTAGCACAGCGTTTCTCAAACATAGATACTTAAATGTAGATAATAAGAATGTCGTTAATACCTCTTTTAATTCTTGAAGATACATAGTTTTATATTTAATAGAAATTGTGAATTTGAAACTATTTATCCCTAAAGGACACTTGGGGTCACTGAGAATCCATGGGCTTTCCGATTTTTTCCGATTGTCTCCTTTCTTTTTCAAGTATTTTCATCGGATAATTGAATTATCATTGAGGTTTTGGACATATTTTTTTCTATTTTATATTGTTTCAACATCACTCATGATTTTTTCCAGCCAAAAATATCTGGAGGTGTATTTGGAGGTGTGTCCTTTAAATGTTAATCAATCATTATAATGAAGAAATATATCGAACTGCAAATACGTATAGTTAAAATGCATGAATTAAAAGAAAGTTCTTTCACAACATGGATGTATTTTTTTGAATAATTAAATTCCATGATTTTCTTTATTGTATTCTGTTATAAGCACAAATTGAAATTTACAATTTGTCATTTTTCATGATGTAGTTAACTATTTATCTTGGATCACGGACATAAATATCTACAAAATTAAAAGAGGGCTGCGAGAATTGCAGTAGCCTGTAAAAACATGAATTTACAAACGAAAAGTGAATTTAAAAAAACGAGTTTTCAGCCAAATTAATTAATTTTCAACTGAAGATATAAATTTTCAAGCTCAAATGGAATAGTTATATCTTCAGTTGAAAAAATAATTTTCAACTGAATAGAAACGAATTTTCAACCAAAGAAATTATTTTTTAATGAAAATGATGAATTTTGAACCAAAAATATGAAATTTGTGACCAAATTGTGGGGTTTTCTTTCCAAAAGATGAATTTTCTATCAACAAAAAAAACTAATTTTCAACTACTCTTTTTTCAATGAGAAAAATGAATTCTTAACAAAAAATATAACAGTTAAATTTTTTACTAAACCGATAATTTTTTAATGGAAAAGATTACATTTTTATCAAAAAAGGTAAATTTTCCACACAAAATTCAATAGTTAAAGTGAATTTTTAACTAAAATGATGAATCTTCAACTATAAAAATTTAATTTTGAACCAAATACATGAATTTTAAACTAAAAATATGAATTTTCTACCAAAAATAAAGTAGAATAATTTTCAGTTAGTAAAAAAAATTTTGATATGAAAACAAAAAGAATTTCCAATCAAAGAAATTAATTTTTAACCAAGAAGGTGAAATTTCAACTAATGAGAGTACTCTTTTACCAAAAAAATACGGATTTACAACTAATAGTTCCATTTTCACCGAAAACCGATACATTTTCAATGAAATAGTGTAATTTTCAACCAAGAAGAATTAGATGCTATCAAAAAAGATAAATTTTCGACAAAAAATGGAAGTTACAATTTCCAGTTAAAAAAATTGATTCTAAATAAGAAACATCTCATTTTCAACCAAATATTTTAATTTTCAAAAGAATTTCCAACCAAAAAGATGAATTAGTTACCAAGAAGATTAAATATTTTCCCACAAACTTCGAATTTTCAATAAAATACAGGAATTTTAAACCGAATATTTGAATTTTTAACATCAGAAGATAAATTATGAGCCATACATGTACAAAATAATTTTCAACAATATAATTAAATTTTGATCAAAAGAAAGTTTTTTCAACTAAAATGATGAATCATCAACCAAAGAAAAGAATTTTTAACAATGTACTTCCACTTCCAACTAAGTAATTTAATTTTCTACCAAAAAACATGAATTCTCAACGAAAAACGTGATGTTTTATATTTTGACCAAAAAGGATTTTAATTTTATACCAAAAATAGTTGAATTCAACCAGAAAAGAAAACTTTTCTACAAAATAGTTTGAATCCTCAAGCAAAACAGATTAATTTTTAACCAAATAGTTGCGATTTTTACCCATGATGATAAAATTAATTTCAACTTCAATTTGTCGAAAATTCCCTAACTCGTTAGGTTAGTCGGGTTAGTCAGGTTACCTGACCTGTAGCAACTCTGTAATTTAAAAAAGGTATATGTTTTGTTCACTCTAGAATGTTTTTGACAAAATACATGTATTAATTATGATATGTATTTGTTTAAACAATAAGTGCTTAATAAGCCTATTCTCGAGAGCATTTACTCAACATAAATTCTTGGGCATTTAAGGACCCTACGTGCATTACAAATAATCAAGGCAGGCTTAACATAATTTGTTTTTACCATGCATACCTCTTTTTTGCCACACCATTAAATAAATCATGAAAGTCATACAAAATTTTAATTATAAAAGTATATTTAGTATTGTATTCTTCATATTTTACTGTGTTTGCTATTATAATATTATACAAAAAGTACATTCAATGATAAAAATTATGGTGAAACTTGCAACACTTTCTGCGAAAAGCATTTTTAATAGTAATTAATACGAATCATTATAATTATTAATTTTAAATTACAATAATTGTAATTGATTTATGTATCATAATTAATTATTGTATTTGTAATTAATAATTATTGAGATATTTAGGATTGTATTCTTCATATTTTTACTATGTTTGCTATTATAATAATTACCCTATTATTATAATAATTGTCCAACAGCCATACCACGCTGAAAAAACCAGTTCTCGTCAGATCACTGAAGTTAAGCAGCGTTGGGCGCGGTTAGCACTTGGATGGGTGACCATTCGAGAAAAACTGAGTGCTGTTGGCACATCGTGGGTGTGGTGAGCCCACACTTGTAGTTATTTACTACAAGTTATCAACCTAGAAACACTACCCGAATCGGGTAGTGTCACGCCTACCCCGAAAGGGAAATGGCTTAATGGTATACATATACCCTGCCGATGAAACAGCACTCAAAAAGCACTGCCCAGTGCCGTTTCAGTGCTGCTCGTTTAAAGCTACTCAGATTACAGTTTTAAATGCCTGCAGAAGTTCCCTTTATACCTGCGAATAGGCTACCAAGTAGACCAGCTGAAAGGGATTAAAAATGAAAAATTAAAATTTGTGAAATTTTGAAATTACCTCTGCGAAAGTTAGAAATTCAGAATTTACGGGTTTCGATGATTTCAGATATCTAACTTTTTTTTGAAAAGTTTAAAATTCGAATGAACATAATGTATCTCGTAAATGGAATGAGATACGCCAAAACAGACAACATTTTCGAATTCAACTGTATATAATTTATAAGTATAAAATATATATAATGAGAAAATTCATAAATTAAAAAAAAGTGTTAATAATTTGAAGAAAATTTTAAAAAGGGATTCGGGTTGGTAGCGGCCAACTGCTGTCAACCACTCTGCCTGTCCGGTACGTGACGAATACAATAGAACCATTATATGACCGTCGCATCACCCTCAGTGCGGTTTAGGTGCCGAAATCAGCAGAAACAGTCACTGAAAAAGCACTGGCGGCCCAGTGCCGTTCGCCAGTGCTTTTTCAGTGCTGTTTCATCGGCAGGGTATACAACAATTATAATGATGATCATAATAATTATAATTGGTTTATTTGCCGTAATTAATTCTTCTATTTGTAATTAATAATTATCAATTCATTATTTCATTTATAACTATCCAGTATTAATTGATTATTTTGTTTGTTCTTATTAATTAATAAATAATTATTCATTATTCATTAGAATTTGTAATAATATAGATAATAAAATCCGTACTTTAGCCGACTGTGCACAACTAGTACAAATTATTCATAATGATTTCTGTAATAAAAAGTACAATACAGGAAAATTTTTAAACTCTCTTTGTTCTTTCCAAAATCGATAGTGTGAATAGTATGGGATTATAATTCTTCAAATATGTTGCAAAGAAGCACTTCAAATTTTTTAATAGCACGCTCTTTTACATTTTATACTGTTTATAAATATGAGTCATATGTTCCTGATTTTTATTTTAGCTTTATACGATTATTTATAAGACTGTTTTCGACTTTTTTCTGCAATTAACACATGCAGCGTTGAGCCTGCTTTAAACTTCCCGCTTGACGTCCTTTTAAAAATGGAGGTCGCTGTACGAATTCCTACGGGCCAGTTGATTGGTTCACTTTTTTTAGATGCGCGTGGCGAGACCATAGCTTTTTGGATCATGGAATCCCATTCTATCGCACACGCCTCGACTTCGTTGTGTATCGCATATGTATGGCAGAAGGAGAAGTCCGATCGTAATAAGGCATCAGATCTCCCCCTGATATGACAATGGAAAGTTTCGGTAGAAAAATTTTCGAACAAAGATGAACAAAATCAAGATGACATCACCTTGTCAGGAAAGTTATTCTCGAGGTATCTCTGGTTTTGTCCACTATTGTACAAGAGGAACTATTCTGCTCCCTAATAGCACGGAATGTACCGCGGGAACTTTCGGAAGGTTCCAACCTATTGAAAATTCCAACGTCGTAAACTATGTCGGATACTGCGTAGGAAACTACGGCACAGAACACAAATTTGCGGTCAAAATAAAAAAATTCCCTAATTTTACTCAAAATTCAACAATTTTACCAAAAATTTCAATAAATTTGCAGATTTCCATGAAAGTCAGTACGAAGGGGATTTTCGGAGCACAGAACACAAAGTTGGTGTAGAAATACGAAAATTCCACAATTTTACCAAAAATTTAGTTAATTTGGTAGATTTCCATGAGATTCTGTACGAGGGGGGTTTCGGAGCAAACAACACAAATTTTGGGTCAAAATTCCAAAATTTTACTCAGAATTCAAAAATTTTACCAAAGAGTTAAGAATTTCATTTATTTGATATATTTCTAGGAAAGTCAGTACGAGGAAGGTTTTCGGAGCAAAGAACACAAATTTGGGGTCAAAATTAAAAAAATAAACACAATTTTGCTCAAAATTCACCAATTTTACCGAAAATTGGAAAATTTTTAATAAATTGGTAGATTTCCATGAAAGTCAGTACGAGGTGGGTTTTCGCAGCACAAAACACAAATTTAGGGTCGAGTTAAAAAAATTCCTAAAAAACACGTTTGGGAACGTTCCCCGAGCGTGTAAAATGTCCGCCCCTTGGGAACGTTCCACTGGTATAGAAAGTATACTTGTAAGAGAGAGACAGAGAATTTCGTTTGTACGTTCGGTTGTTTTTTTCAATTCACTCCCGTCCCAAAAGAAGTTTCACTTCAAAAATAAAGTTTAATTCAATTCATTTGATGCCTTTCTTTGTGCGTACTGTGGGGGGATTTCGATGCCGCTAATCTAATCAATCAAATCTCTCTTTCTATCTCATGAATCAGATTGAAAGGCGCAATGGTCGACAGGAGACAGTCTGGACTTCTCGATCATCAACTATCGCCTCTCTCTTTCTGAACGATAAGATAGAAAGAGGGAATTGCAGTTGATCGTATAAAAATCATCGAACATCTCTTTCTAATTTCATTTGATAGAAAAAGAGATTCTATCGATCAGATAGTCATCGGATTCCCATCCTAATATTTCCATCATGTTGTAGTCCCCCTGCATCGACCTTGGGTGGGACTCCGATGCCTTAAATCGAATGGACCTCTCTTTCTACCATGTGAGATAGACAACGAGGTGCAATCCAAGTTGAAACAATCGTTTCGACAACTCTCTTTCTATCGTATATGGTGGACAGAGAGGATCCGATGGTTGCCAACGACAAGTCGCACTTGTCGTTTGATAACTATGAGATTCTCTCTGTCTACCAGATACGATAGACAGAGACCTTTCGAAACCATCGTTTCGGTTTCGATCGCGCCTCGTTGTCTATCGCAGAAGGTAGAAAGAGAGGACCGTTCGATTTAAGGCCCACCCCTGGGGCTCTATTCTCGAGTTTTTTTCGTATACGAATCTTGCGACTTTCGAATGACTTCCAATGAACCCTATTCTCGAACACTCACTGGCGGCTCGTATGCGGAAAGTTACGTATGAAATGCAACGAGTGGGTATATGCAACGAGTGAGTATATGCCACTCGAAACTTATATTCGTATACGAATTAAGAGTTTGATCATGCGCAGTGATTAAATTGTATGATTTGTGAGGCGTGCATTATAAAAAGTGACAGGATCGAGAGTGATAAAAACAAATTTTTTTTACAAATTTAATACAGTAAGTGGATTATGTATTGTTTAATTGGTTTGAAAACTTGGGAATATTTGACCTTTTTTGAGACACATATACTAATTTGTATTGAAATTCTTTGAAAATTTGTTTCGTTTTGAGGTTAAAAAATAATTAATTATAAATTGTAGGTACATTTCATTATAAATCTTATGATAATTTTGAAATAAAAGTTCTAATTTGGCAAAATTTGCCAGAAACGTTTGCACTACCTAATTTATAATAATACAATCATAATTTTATGTTGTGATCCTACTTTTATAACATCGCGTTAATCAAATTCCCACTTGTCTGCTGAAACTCTGAAAGTACTAATTATTCTCTACATTATAAATAAATTGTGTTGTAATAATTTTTGTTTATATTTCTTCCCAATTCAACTAACAGCGAAAGCATTCAATTTTTAAATCATCCACATGTTTGGCGCAATTTCACACATGACTCTGCAAATAATTTCATTGGCTCAAATTGTTTGTCACTAGTAAAGCACTAGAATTTTGATGTGAGTTAAACGTGGCAACGCTGTTCAGTATATTCGTATACGAATAACTCGAATCGCAAATTCGAAGAGTGCTCGAGAATACGACTTTCTTCTCGTATACGTAAGTTACCATTCGAAACTTTACGTATACGAAAAGTTTCGAACGAACTCGAGAATAGAGCCCCTGGTATGTGCGTAGAGGGAAGATAGGTATAGAGGCGACAATGCCCACCAAGCTTAGAAGATTGGCGCGGGGAATGAGACGTCGGAAGTAGGCTTAGTTCGGGAACCAGCGATGCGAGGCGCTAGTAACATGAACCAGCCACGGAACCCTTCCTTTTACCCCTCTGCGACGGTAGCTGTGCTTCACCGATAGAAAGGATGCTTAATGTGTGTGAGTGGAATGGGCCAAGAATGTGTGTGGTGTATGTGAGTCAGAAGACAGGATAAGCGTGACAAGTGAAAGAAATTGTTACTTGCCAGTTTTTCACCGTAATCAAGAACTGCTGCTAATAATCTCGTCGATTTTGAATATTTGCCAAATATGCATTTCATTAAAAATGAATTTTCAAATGTGTAGCTATATATAGTATATATCTCTCAGGTAGAAGAAATAAATGAAAATAATAATTTAAAATTTCCCTATGGTAGCATTTTATACATATTTAATTCTGAGTCAGTAATCGCCTCTTTTCTAGATCATTTGATTTTTTCAATTGGAAAAATAGAGTATTGCAAAATGTAGATATACAATTTTGTAAGCAGGACATATATTGATTAAAAAGAAGCAAATTAAAACTTCTTGGTTCTAAAAAATTATTGGAATTGCAAGTCTTTCTCCACTACAGAAACGTAGATAAAGTTTCTTGGTGACTAGGAGCTTTCAAATTGAAATTTTTTAAATATACTTTCGCAAGAATAAATTCCTGATACTTTTACAGTGCTATTTTTAATCCAATTTTACTTTGTAATTACTTCGCAAATTCAATTAACTGTGCAAATTAAGTTGTACTCTGCCAAGTTTTTGAAATTTTAACTCTATTGACTCTATTGACTCTATTGACGCTCCTAAAAGAGAAAAAAGAGGCAAAAGACAGCAGGAAAATGGCAGAAGATGCCGAAAATAAACGACGTTTAAAAAAATTCCGTCATATGTAAAAATTTGAATATAGTCCAGGCATCTTGTACGAAAAAATTTATTTTCACCTGGAACGGTTTGTTACTTATGTTGTTAATGCCGTTACCGTTTCCGTAGGATATTCACCAAACGAGCTATTTAAAAAAACTTTTTCTGGTAAAAATAGCAAAAAATGTGTTTTTTTAAGAGTCCTAACTCTTGACCTATGAAGGCTGGAAGATTGTTTTTTTACATCTACACATGATTTCCTACATGAAATTTTTTTATCTGCCATTAATAACATAAATTCACCCACAAAAGAAGTATTTTGAAAAAAACTGAACACGGGTAATTTGCTCTGAAGAATACGTCAAAAGTGGTCAAGTTTGGGAGGCCATAACTTATGACACATTGAGGTTCGGTCATTGTTTTTTTTTAAATTACTCCAAATTGCGTACACTTTAGTTAAAATGGAGAATATTTTTTCGTAGAATTGAAAGGTTTTAAAGTACAAATATTAACTTCAGAATTGGGTTTTTTAACCTCCTTTTTGAAAAAATCGGGGGTTCTTTGGAGACATACAACTCTGCGCTTAAAAGAAGTTTTTTTCTTTTTTTTTAACTCTTTCAGAATTTTCCAAAGTTTACGAAAGCAGTCTACGAAAACACAATTTGTGGAAAATTGTTCAAAAATATTATCGGGAAGCGTCGTAGTCATGTTTGGAAAATTTTAAATCCCCATCCCATTGAAATTCTCATTGAAACGCTATAGAAAACGAACGCGGTGAAAAATTACCGGATGCCGGGACTAGTATGACGAGAGTTTTTTAGACGGAAAGTTATTGTTTTTAGTGGTCATGTTGATACACTGCAATTGGCCTTTCTATATGTAGGGTGCTTCAAACCTCCCTTGCCACTCTGCAATAGTAAATTTTGGATTACAAATAAACGGGAGGGTTGTTAAAAAAATTTTCCTTTCATATAAATCTCTGTAACAATTTCAGAACTTTGCAGGTATGAAAATGGAATGTGCGTTATTTTCAATACTTTTCACGTATAAATTATATGGAAACAATCAAATATTTATAAAGCAGATCGTTATATCGTGCAGTCTTAAGAAATAAGAATATTCTCTCCCTTTTCAGTTATGAACTTTTTTTAAATAAAAAATTTGGACAAAGCAACCATTTTTTACATAACAATTGAAACTTTTGTTACCGTATTGGTAAAAGTATAGGAAATATGATTTTTTGTTGTTTTGGTAAAAATATATATTTTTTTACTCAGGAGCCCTGTATATATTACGTGAAGAAATTAATTACGTCACAATAATTATTAATCGGAAAATCCAGTAATGGGGCATTATATTCTGTCTAACTTTTCCCCTTACATTAACAATGAAAGAATTGCAAGAGCCCACACTATTGGAGAATATTCTTCTTTCTACGTGTAGCTTAATAAATATCAATTTTGTCGAATAAATACGTCCAAATTATACAAATAATAATAAAAGTTGAAACTCTCAAGTATATTGTATATCATATTTTACTCGAGAAGTAAGAGAAGAAATGTATTTCTTGTTTATTAGTTCGTTATTTAATATTATATAGGATTTTGGTTTTGTTATACTTTTAATATTTTTAACTGTTGTGTTAGAATCGCAATTCTGATTTTTTTAAAGTGTTACAATGAAACAATTTCTGCACTTGAGCTCTCGAATTCAAACTCGCCGGATGCTCGAAAACGCTAAAAGCGTTGCCCCGGGTCTCAAGGAATGGAAATGTTCAAATTCACAATATTAATTTTTTAGATATAGGCTTCTATATTTTAACAAAGCATATTTAGAATTCTTATGTCATAAAATTAGGTTTAAGAATAAAAATCAAAAACTGGAAAGAAGATTTTTTTCCTAATATTCAATAAGTGATTAAAATATAAATTATCACAACTCGTACAAATTTTATTGGAACTGTTTGAAATTGAGTACACATATAAAGTATACTCAGCGAATGCCTGCAAAATAATAAAAAGTTGAAAATGACCTTTTGTTTAATAATATCCAACTGAAAATTAAGGCCCAGCGGTAACCACATTTTTCTACTTTCGGAGACAATAAGTTTCGAGGCCACTTCAGATTTAAAACAACTTCTAGCGAGAAAGTTGTTCTATATAGTTCAAAGAAAATGTCTGGAATATTTTAGATAAATTCATTAAAAATTGACTGAAATATGTACTTTGTAAAATAGGACGAGAGTCGGGTGAGTTATTGGATCCGAGAGCTCAACTGTACCTTCGATGATGATAAAATGTATTTTTATTTATAAGTATTTTTTTTAAGTTGTACCTACAATATTCAGATTTTTTCCACGAGTGCATGAAGATAAGTATGAGAGTAGAGAATGTATAAGTACAAAATCAAATAATGTAAACAATGTCCATACATTTTATTATAGTTCTAAGAAAATAATTATTGTATGCGAAGAACATTATTTGTACATTTTTATTTGTGAATTTATTAATAAGTTCACGTGTTTGTTATGGTTACAATTTAAAAGCAAATAATATTCAATAAATACTCACATATTGTAATAATAATGACTATTGTAATTAATCATTCTAAGAAAAGAATTATTCGTCTAAGCGAATAAAAAAATTTCTAATGGGGTCATTGAAAAAAAACTCTTTTGTTTTTCAATTTTAACTTAAAATATTAAAATACAAAGTTTCAAATGAAAAACGCATCGGTGGATATTTCCATTCACGAAAATATTGGAAGAAAGTGAATATCCAGAATATAGTTCGGAAAGACCAGTCCAGGTATAAGGGTTCTAAATTTTTTGCAGTTCGACTCATGTACACGGCACACTCTCTTCACCTACCCCACTGACACACGTTAAGCATAAAGCACTGGTTCGTGGCACCAGCGCCACGCGTTGCTAGTTCCCAAACTAAACCTAACTGAGCCTTCCCCTGCCGTCTCGCTCCCCTTAGCGTGCTTCAAGCTGCCCGCTGCATTGTCGCCTCTATACCTATCTTCCCTCTACGGTATGTGTATGCAGTAGTAGCTAGTAGTTCTCTTACGATCCGGGAAGGAAATGTCGGTGAGACTAATACAACAGATGGCGCCCCGATCAGGTGTTCTGGCTTTTGCATTGAATTGCATTAAGAAAAAGTAAAAATAATAAAAAACTTAATGCTGTTTACAAATAAACAGAAAAAGATATATGAAAAAATAAGATTAACTATGACTTATAATTCTAAAAGAGAAAAAGTCATGAAAATATGTAGTTTAATATGCATAAAATTTAATTTTGACATTCATTTTGAAAGCACGTCGAATTTTATATTTCTGTGATTTATTTTGCTAATATTATTGATTTTATTATTTGTTAGAACTAAAAAAAATATTTTGTTGTTGTCATCATCAATGTAGCTAAATTTCTTACGTTGTTTTAAATTGTATGAAATCTTAAATTATTTTTGAAATTTTTTCAGAACTTCGAAATATATTTTGAAATGATTCGAATTTTTCCTAAATTTTTTATAAAATGCTACTAAATTAAAAACATTTCCTTGAAATCTTCCAGATTCTACTTTAACCATTTTAGAAAAGTTTATACATTTTTCAAAAATATTCTCTTCACAATAATTTTTTAAATTGAAAAATCATTTGCAATTTTCCTACGATTCTTAAGAAAATGTTTTTATTCTATTGAAGCCTTTCACAATTTTTAAAAAGCTTCCACATTTTTTGTTCGAAATCTACAAAAATCTATGTTTTGTGTTAAATTAGGCCATTGCTATTTGCACTGAAATTTCGGTACGAATAGCCAGATTTTGTTGATACACACACTTCGTATAAATTATTTGAAATCAATTCAAGTTTTAAATTAATTTTGAATTTTTTCAAAACTTCTAAATATCTCTTAAAATCACTCGAATTTTGTTCACAAATAATAAGTGTTAATTGTTATTTATACATCAAAATTCAAAAATTTTACCTACAAAATAAATATTTTTTAAATTAAGCAATTAAAATTGCAACGTTAAAAGTTTAAAAGCTCTTTGAAATTTTAACGACTCAAGGTTTTTGATTTCAACCAATTCAGTTTCAAATTTTTTACTTTTGAATATTTGGTTTGATATTAGTCGCCCTAAATGAACAGTCAAATTGAATGGGTTGAAAATGAAATACTTTAGACTGAAACAATATTTTAAATTTATTAAAAGCCTTCAATTATGAATCTATTATTATGAAGTTATTTTTAATTTGAAAATAGTTCATAAAGTTTCAAATGGGACGTTTACATGTTTGAACAACTGAGGCTTTCAAATTAAAACAGTTTAATTTTTAACGTTGAAATCTGGAAATCCTGAAGTTTTGAAGGGATTTAGAATTGCCTTGTCAAATCAATTATTGTTCACTTTTCAATACCTAAATTGCAGTTCAATTTAAAAAAATGCATTAATTTATGTTTGTAGTTGATCAAATAAAAATGTTTTTTTTATCACAAAATGGATTTTGAAGTTCCTTAAATTAAAAATTTACGCTTAAAAATAAACACCTAAAATGAAAAATTTTAAATCAAAAGATTTTCGTATCACGCATTGTAAGCTGAATGATAACATAATTGAAGAAGATATCAATTCAACTAATTATTAAAGAAACTGTTGAAATCGAACTTGGATAGTCTCAAGAAAATCCCGGTTTCCCGGTCCAGCGGCCACCCTGTATTAAGTGCTACATTAATAATTTTAACGGTAAATAATGTTTTTAAACTCTGACAAATAATAAAATCAATAATATTAGCAAAATAAATCATAGAAATGTAAAATTCGAACTGCTTTCAAAATGCATTTCAAAATTAAATTTTATTCGTATTAAACTACATATTTTCATGACTCTTTCTTTTTTAGAATCATTAGTCATAGTTACTCTTACGTTTTCATATACCTTTTTCTGTTTATTTGTAAACAGCATTAAGTTTTTTATTATTTTTACTTTTTCTTAATGCAATTCAATGCAAAAGCCAGACCACTTGATCACTAGATATTTCAGCAAATGATATTCTCCTACTAATCCACAGAAACACTTTCACTGGCTGACATGTCTAGTGATTTGACGAATTGCGTTTTGCGTCCAGTTTGACGGAGTGTCAAATGAGACTACCCTGAAAGTAAACCTAACCTGAAAAAACATTTTGCCCAAGGTTAGGGGGGGGGCGTTGCCGTGAACTATAGTTCTTGCTACGTCCCCTAGGTGTCGCTAATTCGCCTCGCCACAATCTCTAAGTAGCCCACACGAAATACATTGGAGTGGGCATATTGTGCTTTAGAGCAGGCCTGCCCAAGTAGGGGAAAACTGCTTACTTGCCAGATGGGAATTTAACACCACCACCGACCTCTACTCATTCAACTTCACGAGAGCGACCACCCCCCAAGCCTCTGGATCCGAGAAGAGGGAAGTGGTGGTGGAACTCGAAAATGTGGCGAATGAGCAGTTTTCCCCTACTTGGGCAGGCCTGCTTCAGAGCGTACATTTGCTATAAAAGCACAATGTACCAAATTGAAACACGGCCCTAGGAAACTCGATCTGAAGGCTTATTTGCACCTCTCCTAGGAAAGTTCTCTTCCTCTCACTCTAACAGTGGCATAAGCTATTATTCTAAAAATTCATACTATCCTCACACATTAGATTTAGAGGAAGTGAGTTTTCTTAACAGCGGTGTAAATGAGTTGTAATGCTGGCTGTAATGATGAAAACTGTCGAGCCAATTTGAAGGTGGTAGCGAATCACGATATGAATTGATGACTCTGTTATTTGTGAAGGACGTAAGTAAAATAGACAGAAAGGGAGAGAATTTTAATTCCACTCTGTACTATTTGAAATTCTTGTACGTAAAATACGCAGTAAAATCAAAGTGAGCGGCCATGTAAATTAGATCAGGTATTACACTTTCCCATCCTTGCTTAGAATGTTCTGTTGGAAATTTTCCGTCGGAAACTTTGCATTGTCATATCCGATAGACTACCATTTATCTTTAAAGACCGTGGCGATGTTTAAGAGTTGTCAAATTTGCTTGGCAAGACAGCTGTATTAGCAAAATTGGTAGTGAAATTGCTCGTCCGAGCAAATTATCATAGATTTGCAAACGAACAACGAAAGAAATAACTCGTTAGTTTTATTTTGAGTGACGCTGTTTGGATGTAAAGATGCGACGTGTTGCTCGTTGCAAGCAGACGATATGAAGTTTACGAGGCCTTCGAGGTAAACATTGAGAATTACTCTCCAAATGTAGGTAAAAACAGAAGAATACCCGAGATGTACGGGTAAAGTTTACCCACATGGGGTAATTTTTGTTGCAGGTAATCTTTACCCCGAAATCCGGGTAAAGATTACACTTAGTTTTTTCTGTGTTTCTTCCAATATTTTCGTGAATGGAAATATCCACCGATGCGTTTTTCATTTGCAACTTTCTATTTTAATATTTCAAGTTAAAATTGAAAAACAAAAGAGTTTTTTTTTTAATGACCCCATAAGAAATTTTTTATTCGCTTAGACGAGTAATTCTTTTCTTAGAATGATTAACTACAATATTCCTTATTATTACAATATGTGAGCATTTATTGAATATTATTTGCTTTTAAATTGTAACCATAATAAACACGTGAACTTATTAATCAATACACTAATAAAAATGTACAAATAATGTCCTTCGCATACAGTAATTAAATGTATGGGCATTTTTTACATTATTTGATTTTGTACTTATACATTCTCTACTCTCATACTTATCTTCCTGCACTTGTGAAAAAAATCTGAATAATGTATGTACAACTTCAAAAAGAAACTTATAAATAAGAAAACATTTTTCGTTATCGTAGGTACAGTTGAGCTCTCGGATCCAATAACTCGCCCGACTCTCGTACTATTTTAAAAAGTACATATTTCAGTCAATTTTGAATGAATTTATCTAAAATAATCCAGACATTTTCTTTGAACTATATAGAACAACTTTCTCGCTGGAAGTTGTTTTAAATCTGAAGTGGCCTCGATACTTTTTGTCTCCGAAAGTTGAAAAATGTGGTTACAGATCGGCCTTAATTTTCAATTGGATATTATTAAACAAAAGGTCATTTTCAACATTTTATTATTTTGTAGGCATTCGCTGAGTATACTTTGTATGTGTACTTACTTTCAAACAGTTTCAATAAAATTTGTACGAGTTGTGATGATTTATGTTTTAATTACTGATTGAATATTAGGAAAAAAAAATTCTTTTCAGTTTTAAATTTTTATTCTTAAAACAAATTTTAAGACATAAGAATTCTAAATATGCCCTGTTAAAATATAGAAGCCTACATCTAGAAAATTAATGTTGTGAATTTGAAAATTCCCATTCCTTGAGACCCGGGGCAACGCTTTTAGCGTTTTCGAGCGTCCGGCGAGTTTAAATTCGAGAGCTCAAGTGCAGAAATTGTTTCATTGAAACACTTAAAAAAATCAAAATTGCGATTCTAACTCAAAATTTAAAAATATTAAAAGTAAAATATTAAATTTCCAGTAAAATATGATATACAATATACTTGAGGGTTTCAACTTTTAATATTATTTGTATAATTTGGACGTATTTATTCGACAAAATTGATATTTATTAATCTACCCGTAGAAAGAAGAATATTCTCCAGCAGTATGGGCTCTTGCAATTCTAACATTGTTAATGTAAGGGGAAAAATCAGACAGAGTATTATGCCCCATTACGGGAATTTTCCGATAAATAATTTTTTTGACTTAATTAATTTCTTCACGTAATTTATACACGGCTCCTGAGTACAAAAATAGATATTTTTACCAAAACAACAAACAATCATATTTCCTATACTTTTACCAATACGGTAACAAATGTTTCAATTGCTATATAAAAAATGGTTGCTTTGTCCAAATTTTTCATTTAAAAAAAGTTCAGTACTGAAAATGGAGAGAATATTCTTATTTCTTAAGACTACAAGACATAACGATCTGCTTTATAAATATTTGATTGTTTCCATATAATTTATACGTGAAAAGTATTGAAAATAACGCACATTCCATTTTCATACCTGCCAAGTTCTGAAATTGTTACAGAGATTTATATGTATGGAAAATTCATTAACAACCCTACCGTTTATTTTGTAATCCAAAATTTACTATTGCAGAGTGGCAAGGAAGGTTTTAAGCACCCTACATATAGAAAGGCAAATTGCAGTGGATCAACATTACCACTAAAAACAATAACTTTCCGTCTAAAAAACTCTTGTCATATTAGTCCAGGCATCTTGTAATTTTTCACCGCGTTCGTTTTCTATAGCGTTTCACTGAGAATTTCAATGGGATGGGAATTTCAACTTTTCCAAACATGACTACGACGCTTCCCGAAAATATTTTTGAACAATTTTCCAAAAACAGTGTTTTCGTAGACTGCTTTCGTAAACTTTAGAAAATTCTGAAAAAGTTAAAAAAAAAGAAGAAACTTCTTTCAAAAATATGCGCAGAGTTGTATGTCTCCAAAGAACCCCGATTTTTTTCAAAAAGGAGGCTAAAAACCCCAATTCTGAAGTTAATATTTGTACTTTAGAACCTGTCAATTTTACGAAAAAATATTCTCCATTCTAATTAAAGTGTACGCAATTTCGAGTAATTCTAAAAAGAACAATGACCGAACCTCAATGTGTCATAAGTTATGGCCTCCCAAACTTGACCACTTTTGACGTATTCTTCAGAGCAAATTGCTCGTGTTTAGTTTTTTGAAAATAATTCGTTTGTGAGTAAATCTATGTTAATGATGACAGAGAAAAAAATTTTATGTAGAAAATTATGTGTAAATGTAAAAAAAACTATCTGCCAGCCTTCATAGGTCAAGAGTTAGGACTCTTAAAAAAACACATTTTTTGCTACTTTTAACGAGAAAAAGTTTTTTTAAATAGCTCGTTTGGCAAATATCCTACGGAAAACGGCAACGGCATTTATAACATAAGTAACAAACCGTTCCAGATGAAAAAAAATTTTTTCGTACAAGATGCCTGGACTATATTCAAACTTTTACATATGACGGAATTTTTTTAAACGTTGTTTATTTTCGGCATCTTCTGCATTTTCCTGCTGTCTTTTGCCTCTTTTTTCTCTTTTAGGAGCGTCAATAAACGCAGGTAAAAACGTCCAAATAGATCCTGATAGTCCAGCGGTTAAAAATTAAAGTTCTACATATTTTTGTTATTTCTTTCCCCAGAAAGCATTTATATCTCATATAGTTATGCAATTTCAACATTAATTTTAACTAAATTTTTTTGCATATATTAATAAATACTATATCTTTCTGTAAAAACAAACCAATTTATTTCTCCTTCCACTTGATTCATTTTAACCCACAAGAAACAAAAAAATCGAAAATGCACTTTGAAATTCGGACTTGCTTTTGTTTAAGCACACCTAATATTCTTATGCTGTTAAGTTATAAATAAACAAACGCTTTTTACTACGTCCATGAAAGTATTATGCTCCCAGTGGACAACAAAATTAAGGATGTCCTAGAGAAGTCTTCGGGACATCCTTAAGACGTCTTTTGGAACATGTCTTTTGGACATCCTGGGGATGCTCTTAAGACGTCTAATGTCAGTACAAAAGATGTCCCGAGAACGTCCTATGTCTTTAAGACATCTTTACGACATTGGACGTATTAGAGACTTTGATTGGACGTCCTAGGGATGTCCCAAGGACGTTCTAGAGATGATCATGGTTTTGTGCCCTCTGGGCTATTAGTGATATATTATCACGAAATCTTCAGAATGAATACTCATAGTTATTATTAGAAACTGTTCAAAATATTATCAAACATTCTCTGTAAAAACCAGAGATCTTTTTTTTCCGTATCATATTTTTCATGTCCTTTTTTCAAATATGATAACTTCAAGCTGTTATTATTTTCAATGTAGAAAAACGACTCTGGAATCCCACAAGCGGTTTCATTTTAGTATGACTCGAGACAGGATTTTTAGTCGTATTTCAATGCCTGGAAATAGCTCTGAAATAATAGTATTTTTACAGTGTTAACAAGAATGTTGATTTTCAGTGAATTTCAGACCTACTAAAAAAATCTTGTAACTGACTGAATTTTCATGTGAAAAATTCAAAAACTTGGCAGAGTACAATTTAATTTGCACAATTCATTGAATTTGCGAAATCGAAGATGGTGAAATAAGTCCAAAGTAAAATTGGATTGAAAAATAGCACTGTAAAAGTATAAGAAACTTATTTTTGTGAAAGTATATTTAACAAATTACAATTTGACAGCTCATAGTCACCAAGAAACTTTATCTACGTTTCTGTAATGGAGAAAGACTTGCAATTCCGATAATTTTTTAGAACCTAGAAGTTTTAGTTTGCTTCTTTTAATTAATATACGTCCTGCTTTCTAAATTGTATATCTACATTTTTCAATCCTCTATTTTTCCAATCTAAAAAATCAAATGATCTAGAAAAGAGGCGGATTACTATACTGACTCAGAATTAAATAAGTATGAAATGCTACCATAGGGAAATTCTGAATGATTATTTTCATTTATTTCTTCTAGCTGAGATAATTAATACACTATTATATACATTTGAAAATTCATTTTTAATGAAATGCATATTTGGCAAATATTCGAAATCGACGAGATTTAGCAGCAGTTCTTGGTTACGGTGAAAACCTGGCAAGTAATAATTTCTTTCACTTTTCACGCTTATCCTGTCTTCTGACTCACATACACCACACACATTCTGGGCTCATGCCACTCACACACATTAAGCATACTTTCTATCGGTGAAGCACTGGTTCCGTCCCTCCTTCCCTCCTATTCGTTTACTGGTTCTGGATACTAGCGCCTCGCATCGCTGGTTCCCGAACTAAGCCTACTCCTGACGTCTGATTCCCCGCGCCAATCTTCTAAGCTTGGCGGGCATTGTCGCCTCTATACCTATCTTCCCTCTACGGCTTGGGGGGCATTGTCGCCTCTATACCTATCTTCCCTCTACGCTGCCACTGCCGGCAAGGAGATTTATGAAAAGGCGATTATAGTGAAAAATTATTTTTGTCTTGGTTATTGAAAAAAAAAGTTTTGTCCCATGCAATTGGTATTATTGTTTGATCCTCGGCGTGCACACATCTTGGATTTCACCTACCCACATGAAATACCCAGTTGTTTGGTCGCGGTTGCCGTGAAATTCAACGTGGGTATTCAAAACAATTATTTTTATCAAAATAAGCAGTTATAATAAAATGAACGAGAATACATATAAACTGTATTAGTAATTAGTTTATTTTCATTGAATTCCAAAGACTAACTTATATGTATTCGCCCAAAAAAATTTCATAAATACAATTTATATACATTCTTGTGCATTTTATGATGATTATTCATTTTAATTACAAGAATCGTTTTTAGTGCTCATTTTGAATTCCGCGCCAACTACGGCCAACTAGCGCGCGACCCAAATGCAAGCGCAGTAGCTTAATGGTGGACTCTCATGGCAGATGAAAACAGTGGATGAAAGCAGAAACTCATGAGAGTGAAAGAGACAAATAGATCTATCCATCTCTTTCACTCTCATGAGTTTCCGTTATCATCTGCCATGTGAGTCCACCATAAAGGTACAGTCCCATGTGGGCAGAAAATGTCGGCGTAGAGCCGAAATTCATGAAAGTAACAGAGACAAATAGATTGGTCCATCTCTTTCACTCTTTTGGGTTTCTGCTTTACGCCGACGTTTATGCCAACATGGGACTGCACCTTAAGGCGCCACTCAGGGTCAGGGGTCTTTCACACGATTGCAGTTCCGCAGATTGCATGCACAAAGTCCACAAGAGTGAAAGAGATGGAGAACAGGCTGTCTCTTTCACTCTTGTGAACTTTCCGCATGCAATCTGCTGATCTGCAATCGAGTGAAAGCGCCCTTAATAATCTCATAAGAAACGAGTGGCGTTTACGATAATTCGCCCTCAGCTCGCTCTGAGCTCGAAGGGCAGCTCAACCTCTTTATAGGATACAATCTGACGGCCATTCAGCGTTTACAGTATGCTACGGGACGATATGCAAAATCTCCCTATTATAAACGTTGATGCGGTACGGGATGTCAGAGTGGGGGAACCATATATCGATGGGTCCTAAAAGAAAGTTCGCAACTCACGGTGACGGATAGAATCTACGTCACTTGCGCTGACAAATAGAATCTATAAAACTCGTAGGGATGGATAGAAAATGCGCAACTCACAGTAGCGGATAGAAACTACGTAACTTGATTTTTTCGGATTTTGAGTTATCATCAGAAACTGTTGGAGTGTGTTCAAAGCCGTGATAAAAACGCTTCAATTTTTCTATTGATTTATTTAAAGCGTATTAAGGGCATGCGACACAGCGAAATACCTATATTGCCGACCTCACCTTATCAGTTCACTGAATATTTTTTTTGAACCTGAGAACTTTTTTACAAAATAAAATATCGAGCTGAAACTTT
>CAKNYM010051884.1:239665-262924 GCA_932195095.1 Andricus curvator | reverse complement strand
ATATTGCCCTGCAAGTGTGTGGAATGTTCCGGTCGAATATTGAGGCAATATTTACAAAAAATGTTCAAAAAATTCTGTCGAACTTTGCTGAAATACTCCTTTGAAAGTGTTAAAAAAGTTTCAGTGAAATATCACTAGCGCATTGTCTTGAAAGAATAATGTATAATGTCTACTTGAAAGAATTAAGAAATTTCTTTGAAACCGTACTTGGCCATTTTCTTATTACTTCTTCTTGTGCACAATACAACTTGAAATAGTAAAATTGATTTTGCGACTAAATACAATTATTTATACTAAATTTCTATTGATGTGCATTACAAATCTGTTTAAAAAAATCTCTATTACGTCCGAATTTTCAAGAAAACGTGGACAAAAAGTTCGAATGTCTAACGAAACATGAAACATTTTAATCTTTATTTAAAAATAACTAAAATCTAAACTAGAAATAAAAACATCTTTTTTTAAAGGACCATTTTCTTCAACTTGAATCTTCTTCACGTTCGCCTTCTCTGGATTCTCCTTCAATTTCCTCTTCCATATCTTGATCGTCCCTTTCATCCGTTAAGTTTGCGTGTTCTTTGTTTTGTTTCTTGCTTTAAAATTTGAGAAAAATTAAAATATAGAACGAATCCATTTCTAATAAGGCAAACTCGCTATCTTTAAGTCGTGACTGACGTAAGATAACACAAAAAATTAAGCGGTACAACTTTTTAAAGCGCCGAAATTTCTTTCTTAATACTTTTGCGAACCTTTCGTTGTTGACGAGAAAAATTCGGAAATTTAATTTGATGAAAAATCAATTCTCTTGGCCACAAAAATGTCTTGGCCCGCTGAAAGCTTATAAGAAATCTTCTTGATAAAAGTAGACATTTGATTTTTTTAATTGCAAAAAAATATAAAATGAAACAGATCCAAAGCTTAGCTTTAAAATTTTTTCTCCAGTCTTTCGACCGTTGTTATAAATGAATTTTCGATAAATGAGTTTCTTCGATCTTACGGATACATAATCGATGTTTTGAAACCTAAAATCGCTTTTTAGCTGTTTACATAAGACCCTAAGACCGAAGAAACTCCTTCATCGAACATTGACTTATCAAGAAATATGAGGGTGGGTTCGAAAGAAAATAAGCCTAATATGTATTTTCAAACAAACCTTTTGAAATTTTCCGATGCACCTCAAAATATGATGGCAAAGCTAATTCGAATCGGTAGAGTAAATCTTAATATCTCAATCAAGTACGTCGAATGTTATAGATCTATGTATACACTAAAGAAGTATATAAGTAATACTAATACGTAATAAACTTGCAATTCTCTCGTGTATCTTTTTTTGCTTCAGTCAACCATTTGAAGGTAATTCTTTTAATTTACACTTCTGTGGCATTTGATCTTCTCTCTCTAATAGCAGCTACATAAGAGGACTTTTTGTTTTGATAATTCTAGGAACCGCAAATCTTATTTTCCCGAGGTTGCAAATTTTTCTACGACCCCCACCCGTCCCTTTATATAATATATATAATATAATATATATATAATACATAAAAATATAGATCAAAATATCACCCCTGCTCTTTCGGTTTTTTGTATTGATCTACGTAAAAAAATTTGTTTATCATTTGAATGTTACATTCAAAATTAATTGCGAATAAGCGTGTGCAAGAAACTCGACACTCCGAATTCTAACGTGTGAAATTGTTGAACTTTGTGGGTCGACTCGTGCTCAAGCTTAATCTAAAAGAAGGAAAAGTTTACGGGCACTCGAAAGTACTACTGTCCATTTAAAGAAGAACCTAGTGAGTGAAATTTGCCACGGTATTTATTTTTCCGTGCACGTATGCTTGACAATAATCTTTATGGCAAGTGTCATTTACTAGGTTGTTCAGTTTGATACAAGAAAACCATCTAAACTTGACGCGAAGTTTCTTCCTTTGTACATACCTTATTGCTTGAAAACTCACAAAACTAGTCCAATAATCTTTTATGTTTCCAAAAGGTATAATAATTTTATTTGGGCACAGTTTTCACTGCTGAATATTGTAACATTTTACTTGTCTGAAACTTTAGTTCGAGCAATTCCTTACATTTTCAAGAATCGTTCCCTTCAGTCAGTTTAATTAATGCAGGATTATACAGTAACTTATCGTTGTTTGGTGGTAACTCGCAATAAATGTTGTTGTAATGTCGAAAAATCCAATTTGAGGCCACTAAACGTAATGTTTCGTCGCCTTTCAACTGCACAATACTGTAGCCCTCTTGTAACATTCTTTACTACAAAGTATTTTCTTAGAAATTAATTGTATTTTTACCATTGAGTTTTGAATATCTGTTGATGTGGTACCTTCAAGTAATATCTTTAAATTGATGCGCAGCGCCGACCTTATAAGACCCATCAGCGTTTCCAGATGAGCCCCCCTGACTAGGATAGAAAGTCATCCGCATATCCCTAAATATAGTACCCCTCTTTATTTAGCCTTCGAAGAAGGCCGTCCAGTACAATGCACCACAGGAGGGGTGACAGGACACCCCCCTGTGGGTAACCCCGCGAAGCTATCCCCCTTACTAAGCCTTCACCTTATCTGGTTTCGAGTCTTCTTCGGTGTAGCATGCTTCCTATCTAGCATGCTAGCTGGTCCGGCACGCCACATCTCAAAGCCTCTCGATAGATGACTTCTGGAGGAGTATTGCTGAAAGCACCCTCTATATCCAGGAAAGCGCCCACAGCGTACCCCTTTTGTTCCAACTGCTGCTCCAATTTTGCAACAACAGCATGAAGCGCAGTTTCTACCAAGTAGCCTGCCTGGAAAGCATGCTGCCCTCTATGCAGCGGGGAGGCCAAGAGCACCTCATCCCTAATGTATCTCTCGATCAGCTTCTCCAGCGTCTTCAAGATAAAAGACGTTCGGCTGATTGGTCGGAAATCTTTAGCAGCAGTGTAACCCTCCTTCCCAGGTTTGGGTATGAAGGCCACTCTGTCATCCTTCCATGCCGATGGCACGTGTTTAAGGGCTATACTTGCCTTAAATAATTTCGTCAGAGGAGGGACGATTAAATCCATGCCTTTTTGTAAAAGCGCTGAATAAATGCCATCCGCCCCTGGTGATTTAATGAGACAGAAGGACCCTACGGCCCATTCCACCTTTTTGTAATCAACGACCTTAGCGGCGAAATTCCAGTCGGCCGTTTTCACACCTTGGCCCCGGCCTTCCTCCTCTTGGTCTGTTCGGATTCGCTGAAAACCCGGGAAGTGAACTTCCATCAGGTGATTCAGCGTTGCTTCTTCATCATTGGCAAACTCACCATTATTGATCCTTATGAGCCCGAGGCGAGCTTCCGGATTTTTCGCTAGGATCTTGTGGAGCCTCGCTGTTTCCGGAATGTTTTTCTATTCCACGCAGAAGCCCCTCCAATCTTCATGCGTATACTTCATTACGTTTTTATTGTATTCCCACTGGGCCGTCTTTTAGATGTCCCAGTCCGAAGGCAATTTAGTTCTATTTGCCCTATTGCACAACATTCTTGTCTTTTTGCGGAGTTTCTCCAGGTGGATGTTCCACCATTCTGCTCCCTTACTAGACTTAATTATGCTTATAGGGCAATTGTTTTCATATGATATTGTCAGAGCCCTTCGCAGAAAATCTGAAGCGTCCTCCAACTCATCAATGGTACCATAGCTTGTGGGGAATCCCGCAAGCCTCCCTTTGAGTTCCTCTTTACATGAGTCCCAAAGTGTATTTCTGGGGTTTCTGGCATTAGAAACCACTGGATTACATAGGGTTAATCGAAACACGATGTGTTTGTGGTCCGAAAGAGACTCCTAATCGGAGACTCTCCAATCCACTACCCTGCTCCTCAATGCACCTGAACATAGAGTCAAATCGAGAATCTCACTCCTGTTTTTAGTCTGGAATGTGAGAGTATCACCCCGATTCAGAATCTCCAGCTCTGTGCCCGCTATGTATTCAATTAAATCTCTACCTCTGTCGTTGATGTTTGTGCTTCTCCACACCGTGTGGTGAGAGTTTGCATCACAGCCTAACAGCAGAGGGATCTTGTTCTCTTGACAATACCGAATTAGAGCCTCCACCTGTCTGGGAGACGGGGGTCCCTCGGCGTCGCCAGGGAAATGAGCCGAGACAATAAATACCCCTAGCCTTTCTCTGTTACTGCCCCTGAGTCTTACCTTAATAACGGTGAGATCTCTGGAGCAGAATTTAGGCACCAAGATCGCATCCATACCCTTGAAGGCTATGCATGCCCTTGGCGTTTTTTCGCGTGGCGCCTCATATATGGAGCCACATCCTGACAAGCCACAGATCCTTTCCCTGTGAAACCAGGGTTCTTGGATTAGGGCCAGCCCTGCCTGCACCACAGACCTGCGTCAGGCTACAACCGCCGAGGCTTCTTTGCTGTCGTTCAAATTAATCTGCGTAATGGAGATTCCCGTCTCAGCCATTGAAAGGCTAGGTCGGGGCACCTTCGGACGCTTCTGGGACCCCTGCGGATCCCAGATGGGTCACCCGGAAGGTAAACCTACTCGCCCCTAGATAGGGACGATAATCTAGAGCCGCAAGGGCTCTGATTGAAGATTCGGGAAGACCCACGACTAGAATCCAGCCTCATCCCTTCGGCCTGGATCCCTGCCCGTCGGAAAACACCTTCACCAAATCAGTTCGTAGAGACCGGTTCTGAAAACTCAGGCGCCCCAGAACGGTCGCCGGACTCTCTGGGTTGCCGGGAATCAGTACGGTTGCTCTGCGGTACCTTTGCAGGCACTCCGTCCCCTTGACTTCCAAGTTCAGACCTTCTCTAAGTCTGAACATTGGGGTTTTCTCCACGAGAGTTAGACAGTTATCAGGATAACCCGACGCAACGACAACTATCACCAGGGCGTTATCTGTGCGAAAGTAAGGCCCTGTGTTACCAGAGCCTTCTGCCGTTTCAACTCCCTGTTTGGGGGACTTTCTCCGGAGCCATTCTTCCTCTTGCCTATAGAATAAGCCTGAGGAGTTGCGCCGGGTAAAGTTTGCGCAGCCACTGCACCCTTTGAGGAGCCTTGGCTGCTGTTTGCGAGCCGCGCATTACGGGCTCTCCTTTCTTGTGCTCCGCTACGGTACCTCTTCCCTACGGAGAGTTCCGTTAGCTGCACTTCCACAGCTTCGACATAATTGTCTCCACCATCTTCACTATTTCGCACTGCCTCTGGAGGGTTGCCCTCTACGGAGCCTCCCTCTTTTGGCGGTGAGTTGGATGATGGTCCCGAAACGGATCCTTCATAGTTTATGTTTTTTTTTTTTAAATTTGTTGAAAACATTTATGTCCCACAAGAAGATAGGGAAATAAGAAACACCCCCCACAGACCCCGCTTTCATGGGGCGAGTCTAAATACTATGGGATTCGACCTGGTGTCCCAAAGTCTCAGTTAAGACACCTCCTTTGAAACCCCCGCCTGACCACCTCTACTGAGGGGGGCAGGCCGGGGCGTTCAAGGATTTGTTGACCCTGGTGCCATTCAGCCCTCGACACGGCGATCGCATCTTAGCTTGGGAGCATGAGAACTCGCGCTCTCGATATTCCAGGGGGCTTTGCCATTACCCCCTGAAAGGATCGCTCCTTGGTTTAAGTCTCACCGACCAGAGTCCGTCAATTCCCCAGAGTAGCCACACCTCGCGATACGGCCCATCAGGTTCAACTATTTCGGATCTGTGGTCAATGATGTAATTAAAAGGTAGTTTCTTTGAAACATCTTCCTCTAGTTTTTCCAAAACTAAGTCAGCGATAACTCTCGATAATGGAGAGCCCATTGGTCTGCCAAAAATTTGTTTAAAATATTCATTTTGGAAAACACAGTATGAATTATCCATGCAAAATTCAAATAATTTTACAACTTCATCTACTGATAGTTTTGTATTATTTCTCATTTTTTGCCAATTTGATTTGATATATTTAATTAATAAATCTTTCGGAATATTGGCAAAAAGTGATTTAACATCAAGTGAGACCATTTTATAATCATTAGGTATGTTAAAATTTTTATTTTATCAGTAAGATCTCAAATATTTTTAATATAAAAGTCGTTTTTTCTAATAATTTGTTTAATTGGAAAACTAAAAAATTTTCAAAGAGTGTAAAGTAACGAACCAGTGAAAGAGATAACCGGTCTCATAGGATTATTAATTTTGTGTATGTTTGGTATTCCGTAGAATTTTGGAGCTACTGAAGTATAACTTTTGAGATATATAGTTGTATCGCAATTTACATATCCTTTTCTCACGTAAGTTCCAATCATTTTATTTAATTTATTTTTAATATTAGGTGTAGGATTTTTTTTTTAATTTTCGATATGCGTTCTCATCTGATAAAAGTGTGTAACATTTATCTATATAATATGTTTTGTTTGAAATCACTGTAGCTCCACCTTTATCAGCAGTAGCTATGATGATATCTTTATTATCTGTTAGAAACTGTTTTGTTTTGTTACCTAAATCAATCATTTGAAGTGTATTATTGTTGTTGTAAGAAAAATTTAAATAGTTTTCTAATCTGTTGCTAATATTAGATCTAAGTTCAGTTCTATTTTCAGTAGGAATTCAATTGATTTTTTCCTCAATGTTTGTTAAAGTATTTTCTACTAGCTTGACTTTATTGTAATTGTTAGTATAGAATTTTCTACCTAAACTCAAAAAATATTCAATATCTTTTGAAATTTGTTTTTCTGTTAAGTTGACTAGCCATTTGTTGTGCGGAGTTTTGTATGGAGTATTATAACTATAATATTTTTTGGAAAGCCATTCAAATTTAGAAATGGATGTTTCAATTAAATATTCTTATAAATTTATAATTATCTTATTTTGACATCCGAAGAATAATTCGATGATATTGTCTGTAGCAAGATTCTTGAGTTTTTCTTCTAAATTACAAATATTTCTATTAAGTTCCCTAATTTTATAATTCAGATCGGTGATTTCTATTTTTAACGTTTTTATTTTGGAATTAAATCAAACTTTATTGAAAGAATTGGAACAGATAGGATGAGTGAAATTAATTTTTGGATTTGAGTTCATAATATGTGCTGGTAAAAAACCTTTAGATTTACATCGTAGTAAAAATCTGTTTTGATTTTTTAATTTATATAGCGTAGTTTTCATATGTACCCAATACCTCAGCTCCTTGATGGTATCTGTTGCGTAAGAAGTTCTCAGGAGCACATTCACATAAATATGATCATAACTTTGATTTTTCAAAAACTAAGATTTTTAGCTATGAAACTAATAAAAGATGGAGAAATAACAAAGAAATGTTCCATATTGTGAAACATACTAACTCAGTCAACAAATATCAGATATGGAACACATTAGTAAAATTTATCATAGTCTTATTTTATTAACCAACCAATTTTAAACAATATCTTAGTAATATACACATATTGTGACATTTCGACAAATGTATGAATTTCAAATATTCGCACCTAGCGCCATTTTGATTATACTCCGTTCACTTATTTCAAGTCTACTACTCATTATTCTTTTTATTGTACCATTAAGCCATTTCCCTTTCGGGGTAATCGTGACTTTCTCGGTTGGAAGATAGTAGTGTGTATATGGGTATATAGGTATAAAGTAGGTAGGTATATAGGTATATAAGTGTTAGTTATAGATATTTTAGATTGATCTGGAATTCTCGTGTCATTTATTTAAATGACACGTTTATTTCGCAACACTGCTCCGACCCAGGTTGCTGATCAATCTCTCTAATGATCACCCCAAGTAAAGAGCCTCACAAAATTGTTATGTATGGTTCCCCACTTGGGCCCATTCGTATCCAAGGTCTTTGTTTCAGGCGTCATTCATTCTATTGTCACTCTGTTTACAAACTATTGGTCGCCACACTTTTCTGTCCTGGCATACTACTCTAGCTTCCTTCACGTCCATGCATTTTTTTATGCAAGCTCTTGTGTTTCTATGGCTTCTTATGTCTCTTCGGATTAATGTCTCATTTAAAGATTCTAACCATTCTTTCGGCGGTCTACCTCTGGGCATTCTGCCATTTACTTTACCTTTATACACTTGTTTGGTCAGTCGTTCATCTTTCATTCTTTCAAGATGTCCGAACCATCTTAACTGATTTCTTTCCCATATGTCAACTAGTGCCTCTCCTGTACCACATTCTTCGAGGATTGTCTCGTTTCGGACTTTGTCCATCAGTGTTTTCCCGCATATTATGGGCAGAGGTTTCATGCCGATCGCGTTAATTTTACTCCTGTCCTTTTCTTGACAGGTCCATGTCTCGCTACCGTATAGTACAGTCGGTACGAATATAGAATTATGTATGGCCATTTTAGCTTTTTTTGATATGTTTTTATTTGTTAGGATGGACCCTGCTCTACCGATAACCTCCTTACCCTTATTTATGCGCCTATCTAACTCCCCGTCTATTTTTCCGTCGCTAGTGAATAGACTACCTAGATATACGTACATGTCAACTTGTTCTAATCTTTCATCATTTAGGACAATGTTGGATATTGTTTTCTCACATTTTCCCTCAAACACCATGATTTTTGTTTTATTTACGTTTATTTTGAGGTCCATGTTCTTCATGCTTGTATTAAGTTTATTCAACATTCTTTGCAAGTCTTCGATTGATTCTGCCATAACAATCTTGTCATCTGCAATGAACCCACGTACCTTGACTGTTTCGAAATCTACACCTTCTTCATTGAAGAGGGCAGTTCTTAGACACTTATCCATAAATATGATAAATAGCCACGAGGATATAACGCATCCTTGTTTCACGCCTTGCATAATATCGAACCAGTCACTCAGTTTCCCATTTACCCTTACACTCGCTTTACTACCTGTATATATCATTTTTATTGCTTGTAGGAGCCATCCATTTACTTCGTACTCTTTAAGGACTTCCCAAAGTTTATTTCTATTTACTTTCTCAAATGCTTTTTCTAGGTCAATTAATGCACAGAAAACATTCTTTCCTACTCTGAAGCTTTTTTCTGTGATCTGTCTTAGGCTAAATATCTGATCTGTACATGATCTTCCTGGCATAAATCCACTTTGGACTTCCCATATCTTTTCTTCTGTGATTTCCATTACCCTACGAATAAGTATTTTTGAGTATATTTCACTTACGATACTTAGTAGGCTGATACCTCTGTAATTACTGCAGTTGCTTTTATCTCCCTTTCTTTTGTATATTGGTACGATAATCGCTTTTCTCCAATCGTCTGGGACTTCCCCCTTCTCGATACATAAATTTATCAATTCGCACAACCTGTGAGGTATGTAGTCGCCACCGTATTTAAGCATTTCCGCGCTAATACTGTCTATACCAGCAGCCTTACCGTTTTTCAAGTTATTAATTATGTCTCTGACCTCAGTGACACAGACTTTTTCAATTGGGTTCTCTAATGCATTATGTTCTATGTCGCAGTTTTGTTGTTCTATATCTTCACCTCCTAATAGTTTTTTAAAGAGTTTTTTAAAGCATCTACTATCTCGTCTATATCATATAGCATTTCACCTTTGCTGTTTCTCATGCTGGCAAACTCGGTACTTTTACTTTCCTTCAACTGTTTATATAATAGTTTCATAATTCCTTCAAAGTAGTTTTGTATTTTGTTTTCTTCTTCAGTTCTGCTTTTTTTGTTGCTCTCCTTGACTAGTCGTTTAACTTTCCTCTTTTCGTTTTTGTAATCATTTTCGAGTCTATTTCTCTCCTCATCGTTAAGACCTGTCATGTTTAATTTTCTTTCGTACGCTTCTTTCTTTTCTTGTCGGGCTTCCTCAATTTCATCATTCCACCACGCATCGCCAGACTTTCTTCCTACCACTGCCGTACCACACACTTCAATTGTAGTTTTAACAATGATATCCCGTAACAAAGTCCACGCGCCCTCCATATCTTTATTGCTTATAAGCGCTTCCCAAGTTGCCCTATCTATGCGTTTGCTTAACTTATTTTGAAACTCTATTCGCACTTCCGGTTTCTGTAAATTTTCAATCTTTATTCGAGTTTGTTTCGTTTTTTTTGTTTTCTTTTTTCTCCATCCTCGCCCTAAGTTTATTTTCGAGACTAAAAGGTAATGATCAGTATTGCATTCGGAACCCCTCATGATTCTTGTATCTTTGACTAGTTCTCTTAGTCTTTCATCCGCCATAATGAAGTCAATTACACTGCGGTTATTTCCTTTACACCACGTGTACATGTGGATCATTTTATGTCGAAACCAAGTATTGGTAATAAATAGGCCCTTTTCTAAGCATAAGCTAACTAATTTTTCCCCGTTATAATTTTTTCTTGTTTGATCCCCAAAGTTACCTAGCACTCTTTCTGTATCTGTATCCTGACGTTGGACGCCGACCCATCCGTTCATATCTCCTAGCATAATTATTCTTTCACCTTGATCGCAAGTACTTATTGTATCATTTAAAGTGTCCCAGAAGGCGTCTTTGACTTCTCGCGGATCACTGTCAACTGGGGCGTAGCACGCTATGATAAATAATCTTCTGATTCCTACCTTCATTCTAGCCCACAACAATCTGGGAGATACAAAATTATGATCTTTGAGATGCTGTCTTGCTTTTTCATTCATAATTAAACCGACCCCTTGACCACGATTTGATTGACTACCTACTCCTGACCATATTTCAAAGCCGCCTCTCAACAGCCTTTTTTCTATGTTTCTACTTTCTCAACCCTTTTTCTTCGTCTTAGGTACACATAAAATATCTAGTTTCCTTGCATGCATAGTTTCTCGTAGTTCTTTTACTTTAAGATCATTCACTCCTCTAGCATTCCAAACACCCAGTCTCCGTTCTTCGCCTGAAACTCGAACTTTACGTTTACCGTGTGTATGCATTTCGCCAATCAAAGTTTCAGTCCATTCCGAGGCTACTTTATTGTTTGTATTATTCATGTTTAGATTGTACACCCAACTATCACCTTTATGAGCGAGATTTGTTTTGCGAGCCGAAGTCATGTCCATGTTAAGTGATTATTCGTCGTGCGGTGGAGAGTCTCGTTGTAACGTTAGTCCCACCAAAACTTCTGTTACTGGGGTGGGTGGGAGTGGGGGTGAGGACAGAGAAAGGAAACCGGGAGTCTCAATTGGTTGATGATTTATGCTGAGAAGGTTACCAGCCTTCAGCAGTGTTGTATTAGATAGGAGTTAATATGTGCTCATCTGCCGAATACTGGCCTACCTCTAAACGAGGAGCCAATAAGTCTCTTTTTTTTTATTTTGAAAACGAGTTATATATAGATATATATTAAATCCTTTCCTGCTTGAAATATTAAAATAGTTATAATGATCGAAACTGCATATTATAATTTTCTAGGAGAGTATAAAAATGGATTTAGGTATCTTTCAAAATAACGCGTAAAGGGAGACGTCATCAGTTTAATTTTCGAGTTTTCAAACACCTCAAAGTATCTTTGCGAAAATTTCATGGAGTTCTATATTTCCTGAAATTTCAGATTTAAAACGCCCCAAGATCCCTTAAAAATATCTTGAAATTCTTTTAAATCATTGAATTCAATTGAAATAAAAAAGTCAGATTTTCCATTAAACCCGTGCAGAAATTTCGGCGTGGCCCTGGATGGGGCCAGATCTGGCAGAATCTGGCCCTGATCGGGCATCCCAGTCGGGGCCAGACTCGAAATGAAACGCCTAATCCGATCAGGGCCAGACTGGGGTATCCATAAGGAAGGCCCGATCTGGCCCTGACCCGGCCCCTTCAATTCTTTATTTATAAAAATATAATTAAAATATCATTTATTGAATAAAAAAGTAAACAATCAGTTAAGAATATTAAACTTTATTATTTAAATATTTTTAAACAATTATTATCAGTTTTACATTTAAATATTTTGAAAAAATGTGAAGCGTGTCTTCAAAATTTTTCAATTAACTACTTAATTAAAAAAAAATATCTTACGCAGTTGTTTAAAGCTTCCAGAAGATCTATCAATTAAAGAATCTTGTTTGGGAAACTTATTGATGCGTTATTGATGTGTTAGTATCCAACCTCGATATTTTTGATGAGTTCTGGCTTGTCACAACAGGAACCAATTGCTTTTTCACCTCTGCAAACGAAACAAATTATAGTGAAATCATAATAAGAAATATGTAGGATAAGTAGTATACAAATTTAGTAAGATATTTGTTAATAGGATTGTTATATTTTGAAATTTTAAAAATCAATAGTACTCGTAGACACTATGGAAAAAATTACGGTCACTGCTGGACTGCATTTTTCTTTTCTTTTCGCAGGGACGAATTTTCTATCCGAAAAGACGAATTTTCAACAAAACGTTGAATTTTAGAAAAAAAGATGGCTTTTTAACAAAATCGTTTAATTTTCGAATAAAATTAATTATCAAACAAAAAGTTGCAATTTACAACCAAATAGTTGAAATTTCAAGCGAAAGGGACGAATTGTTAACAAAATAGTTTAATCTCTAACCAAACAGTTGAATTATCAAACCAAGAAGACGAATTAAAAAAAGGGTTAATTTTCAACTAAAAACTTTTCTACTAAAAAAGATAAATGTTGAATAAGGAGGGACGAACTTCCGATCCAAAAAGACGGATTTTCAACATAACACTTGAATTTTGTAAAAAAAAAAGTGGCTTTTCAACAAAATAGTTAAATTTTCAGCCTACAAAGGTGAATTTGCAACAAAATAATTAAAATTTTCACCAAAAATTTCAAGTTTCATGCCAAAAAGGCGAATTTTGTAGAAAAAAAATTCAATTTTCAATGCAAGAAACTAATTTCTAACGAAAAAGACGAATGTTTAACAAAACAGTTAAGTTTCCGACCGAAAAATATGACTGTTCAACAAAATAGTTGAATTTTAAAGAAAATAATTACATTTTCAACAATATAGTTGAACATTAAAGAAAATTTTGATGTTCAACCAAATCATAGAATTTTAAATTACAAATGATCAATTCTAAACGAAAAATGGAATAGTTAAATTTTCTGTTAAAAAAGTTGATTTTCAACAAAGAAAATCAGGAATTTTCAACAAAATAATAAAATGAATTCCTAACGAAAAGTGTAATAGTTGATATTTCCAGCAAAAAATGTTTTAATTTTCAATCAAAAACCGTTAAATTACACTAAACAATATGAAGTTTCAACGTATTAGTTGAAGAATCAACATAAGCAGACTACTTTTTAATTCGACAAGAGGAATTTTCCACAGAGAAGTTGAATTTTCAATCTAAAAAAATAAGTTTTCAACCAAATAAATCATTTTTAACCAAAATTGTGAATCTTCAACTAAAAAATTAATTCTTTAACCAAAAAGTTGAATTTTGAACCCAAAGATTAATTTCCTATGAAAAAGACATATTTTCCACAGATTACATCAATTTTCAACTGAAAAAAATAATTTCAATCGTAAAAAAAATAGTTAAATTTGCAGTTAGAAAAATAAATTTTTAACAAAAAGAAGAAGAATTTTCAACAAAATAGTACAATTTTAAACCAAGGGAATGAATTTTTAACCAAAAATATGAAGTTATAGAATAGAAAATTAGTGAAGTTATTAATATAAATATATATGGAGGAAATATTTACGTTGAGATTGTGTCCACTTCTTGTTTTGTGGAGGAGTTTCTAATCCACTGTTGTTAATTTCAAAAGATTCTTGCGCAGAATCTGAAGGAGTTGATCTTCCTGTTATAGTAGTATACAAATTTAGTAAGATATTTGTTAATAGGATTGTTATATTATGAAATTTTAAAAATCAATAGTACTCGTAGACACTATGGAAAAAATTACGTTCACTGCTGGTTTACATTTCCAGAGTATAAGTTCCAATTGTTTCATCCAAATTTTCTTCTTCAGCCTTATCTTCATCGTCAACATCTATATAATTATTTCTTATTATAAGTAATTGATCTTTTCACTAATTTTCATGAAATACAAATCGTTTATTAATATCTTTATCAGAAATACAATCGAAACAAAAAAGAAATTTTTTTATGAACATATTTATAATTTATTTAAACAAAAGTATGGAAAAAGTAGAAAAAAATGTTTTATCAAATCTTTATCAAAAACTACTACAAAAATGTTGACTCGAAAAGTTTTTTGGAGTAAAATTTCATAGTTAACAAACCGAAAATATTAATTTATACCTGATTCATATATATAATTCACAACAAATTAAAAAAAATCGTATCATTTTGTGCTTAGATTTGAAGGTGAATATAAGTAATTGCTTACCTATACGTCTTCATCAACATCTTCATTGCATAAATAAGGACAGGCAGCAATGGATCTATGCTTCCTTACCCGCAAAGTACTCTTTGCCTTTGGCATTAATTATAAATTATGTATATCACTTGCCCACCGTACAATGATACTAGAACATTTGACTTATTTGAAGACAAAGGTCTCGAAACTGTGAGATTTCGAGCGGTATTTTGAAATTATCATTATGCAAATTTCGAGACTTTTTAGTGAATATGACAAAAATAAATGGGTACATTTTTATATTTTTCGATATTACATTCATCAGCAATTCGTTGAATTTAACTAATTCTACGTCTATAATGTTAACAAATAATTAATGAAAATACTATTTTGTAGTCAAATAACACTACCTGCAAGTTCAATTAAACTAATTTGAATTTAGTTTAGTCACTAAACTAAAAATTTGTTAAATAATCACTAATTGAGACAGGCAGTAATTTTAAATTTAATTAATTTCAATTTTTAAACTAACTTTGATTTACAGAGGGTAACCCGATGTGGCCCCGATCAGGACCACAACAGTAGACATGATCAGGGCCACATTGAGCTAACCCAATCGGGGCCACGTCGGGAATCAGGATTAAATTGGGCAATTTCTCCACGGGAATTCATCCCATTAGAGAAAAATTAGATTGGTCCCTGGAAGCTGTCAAAAAGCCGTAATATGCCAGGATTTTCAAAAGAATACAAACTTTGAAATTCCTTTCAGGCTATTAAAAATCAATTGAGAATTCCCTCGAATACACCAAAATAATTTCTAGTCACTATAAATGAAGATCTTTAAATTCCTGAAAGAGAAAAAAAAATTCTGAAATTCTATGAATAATTTTATATATTTGACATAAACTTTGTTCACACAAGTTACATATTGCACAGTTGACTCCATTTTGAAAAAACTGTCACTTCTCCCTCGACGTTTAGATGAGAACCAAAAAATGGAGCACATTTTTTACTTTTTATAATGTAATCTGTTTTCTTTAAAATCCTGGAGCGGATAAACTTTAAAATTATTAACATAATCCTTTTTAATCATCTCTACAAAAATAATTGTACATTTTATTATATATGTGTACTCCATACTTTGAATTCTGACTTCGAAATGTGGTAAGCTCTTTTGGGTTATTAAATTATCATGCAATAATTTACATAATTTTGAAACTTAGGTATTTTATAAAAACCTAATGTAGTTTATTATAGAGTAGAAGAAATGTAAACTATCCTAAAAAGGCTCCATGTCATGGGGCGAAAGCTAGATGGCTAATAAACTTATCGATCAGTAAATCAACAAAATTAACACCATCTTTAATAGAGTTAAAAATGTTGCACCATCTCACCGTTTTATTGAACTTTTCTATTTTTCACGTTTTCCATGTTTCTAACTTAAAATTATATAATTTTCCTTTTACAAAGCAATTAATTCTCCACTATGGAATTAGGAAAGATCTCGAGTACTCGAATTGGTAATTGTCTACTAATCTTTAGTGGCTCACTTTTCGCTGATCAGATCTGAAAATTTTCGTTAGTAATTAGGTGAATTTGATCAATTTGAATTCAGAGAGCAAAATTTTTTGAAAACTAAAATACACTTCTTTAAGCTCTCAAGTGTATACTTATTCTCCTCGTGCTTGATTAGGAAAATCGAATTGAAAATTTTTTTCATTAATCTCTGGCACAACATGAAACTTTTTGAAATTAAATTTATTCAGAAAAAAAGATCCTCTCCTTTCACTCAGCTGGAATTCGAACACCAGATCAACTGATTTCCGGTCCGGTGCTCTAACCATTGCGCTACTAGGGAGATCGGAGAAAGAATCCCTTTTTCTGAAATACGCTTTATTATGCAAGGTGTTATATACAAATAAAATTTTTACTAGGAATCCATATTACCATCGGAAATGGTAACGGTCGATCCAAAGAGAAACCATTTCACACATACTGTGAAAATGGAAATCTACAATATCGATCAAAGTTATATCCTCTAATACAGAAAATATTTAACGTCCTCAGACTAGATGAAGTTATAAAATTAAAATTTTTGAAATTAAATTTATTCAGAAAAAAAGATCCTCTCCTTCCACTCCGCTGGGAAAACACTCCTAATAAAACCTTTTACTTTTGTGACATTTCTTTTTTATGACGAGCTACTATTTACTCACAGCCTTATAAATAATATATTTTTCTCCGCTCCCCTACAAGCCACAATTAACAAATTACAAAAAATTTGCTGTCGCATTGACAAGCGGTATTTAAAGAATACTCAACTCACTGTCTATTGTGCTAAGACTTATGAATATTGAGTTAAGACTGAAAAGGACATATTGAGCTCACTAATAGTAAGATAGCAAGATTGCAAGATTGCCTGTGATTGCATGAGATTGCAAATGATTCCTTGGATTATAGGAAATTCATTATAGAGAATTATTGCTTGGAAAATAATCTCAGGATAATCAGCACTGTGATAAATAATACAAAAATATTGAAGGAATTAATATAAAAGGTGGAAACACTAAAAAAGAACTATTTGTTTCAGACCACTCGTGATCTCATATGGAAGTACACAAAAGCACGGTTCAGCACAAATAAACATTACACAGCAAAAATATGTAAATTCCCCTGATATATTTAAAATTTCTTGAAAATTTAATTGAAATCCGCCTGAAAAATCTGGGAAATCTGTTAAAATCCATTTCAATCTGTTGAAATCCATTGAAAGTTGTAAAATCCGCCATAATCTTCAAAATAATTAGAGACCTTCTAAATCTTAGTCTTCTCTCATTGAATTCTTGAAATCTTTAGAAATCCCTGGAAATAAACTTTATTTTATTCCTTACAGTATAAATCATTTTAAATCCCTTGAATATAAATTTAATAAAACTTATTTAATGAAGTTATTTAGAAAAAAAGTTAAAAGCCTCAGAAATCTTTGAACTCCCTTGAAATCCTTAAGGATTCATTAAAATCCTTTAAATCCTTTGAATTAAATAAGTTTTCTAGAAATTCTTTGAAATCTTTAGTCATTCTACAAATTCTTTGAAATCAGTTGCAATTTTTTATATTTCTAAAAATTCTTTATAATAACTTAAAATTCCTTGAATACAATTTAAATCAAACATATATTCAATTAAGTTCTTCAGAAGAAACGTGAAAATCCCTAGAAATCGTTGATATCTGTGTAATTTGTGGAATTGTTAAGAATCCCTCAAAATTTAATGAACTTTGATTTATTTTCCAAAGTTTTCTAAAAATCCTTCGAAATCATTGTACATTCTACAAAATTTTTTCAAATCCCTTGAAGTTTTGTATATTTCTTAAAATCATTTAGAGTCCCTTGAAATCCGTTGAGTATAATTTGAATTAAACTTATTCATGAAAGTTTTCTAGAAAAAACGTTAGAATCCCTAGAAATCTTTAAAATCGCTTGAAATCCTTGGAGATTCAATAAAATATTTTCAATCTTGGGAAATTCCTTGAAATACCTGAAAATCCCTTAAAATATGTGGAATCGCTAAGAATCCCTTGAAATTGAATAAAATTTCATTTGCTTTCCAAAGTATTTTAGAAATCCTTCGAAATCTTTGGACATTCTACCAAATTCTTTAAAATTTGTTGCATTAGATTGTTTCATAAGATTTATGGTGTTTTTAAAACAAATTTAATAAACAAACTCATTATTCGGGCATTTATCGACGGAAAAATTCATTTTTTTCGATGTCAGTCCTTTTAATTGTGAACTTCATGATAATTTGGGCAAGATTCAAAATTTGTTGATTATTTGATTTTTTTAAACAAATTTGTTTAAAATATGCATAGACAACAATGGAGGAAAGAGTAATTCTACTTGATCCTGAAGCTGCAGCCTTATTAAAAAAATGAAAGAAATAAGAAACTGAAACTAAAAGAACTGACATCAGAAAAAAAAAAATTTTCCATCGACAAATGCCTGAATAATGCATTTGATTATTAAATTTGTTAAAAAAATTATATTAATCAACTTATTATGAATATTGCTTGAATTATCATGAAGTTCTTAACTAAAAGGACTGACATTGACAAAAACTAATTTTTCTGTTGACAAATGCCCCAAAAATGCATTTGTTTATTAAATTTGTTAGAGAAATTATAAATTTTATTGAAAAATTATGAATTTTGCTGAAATTATCATGAGGTTCCGAATTTTTAAAAAACTGACTTGAAAAAAAGAATTTTTCTGTCAACAAACGGCCGAAAAATGCATTGTTCAATTAAACTTGTCAAAAAGGTTATAAATTTAATCAAAAAAATAAGAATTTCACTAAAAATATCATGAGGTTCCCAATTTTTAAAAAAGTGAGAAAAAAATTTATTTTTTTGTCGACAAATGCCTGAATAATACATTTGTTTATTAAATTTGTTCAAAAAAACATAAAATTCATGAACTTATTATGAATGTTGCACAAATCATCCTGAAGTTTTCAATTAAAAACACTGGCATTGACAAAATCTAATTTTTTGTCGACATATGCCCGAAGAATGCATTTGTTTATTGAATTTCTTCAAAAATTATAAATTTTGTCAACAAATTATGAATTTTGCTCACAGAAAAAACTAAGAATAAAATTTGTTGCTGGAAATTTTTTAGAGCGATGAAGTTTTATTCAGCCAACTTCGCGTCTTTCAAAATACATGTGTTTGTCATGGAAAAGCAAAATAAAGTTTAACCGACATTTGTGTAAAGTTTATCCTTTGAAGTTAAGTTTTGTTGCAAAGAATCTTTCGTCGGAAATCAATGTAAAGTTTATCTTCTGTTTTTTCTGTGCTGAAATTATCATAAGAGCGAGATTTTATTCATTATAATATTGTTTGCATCGTCGATACTTAAAGGTAAATTCACAAATATATCATTCAAAGTATTTTCATTTAGAAACTTTCCAAGTTGAAGTGGTTAGTGCTGAAATTTCTTGAGTTTGATAGTTTTATCAATAAAATTTAAATTTAATCAAAAGCATTTGTTTCTGAATAATAAAGTTCAGCTTAAATCTTGAAAAAAAAACACACACACACATTTTGCCCTCTTTCGAAATTAGTGTGATTTTATTCATTTTAGAAAAGAAGCTCAGGCTCTTTATTTGAAGAGATCTAAATGAGAAATTTTTGTTTTTTGTTTTTGAGTGAAAAAAAAGTGTAGGACGAGAAAAATTCCATTTATTTAATAAATTACTTGTTTCGGAAATTTTTTCATTGTTATAAAAGGCTGAATTAGAAAGATTTTTTTCTTCCTTCATTTGTTCATTTACTAGAAAGGTAATTTAAAACATCTTTTAAAGATATAACAGAACATTATTATTTATATTAGTTCGTAAAAGCGTATTTGCAGAATTGGGTGAAGCACGAAATAAGAATATGAGGCCAGATTGTAAACATAAAATCATGGACATGTGGAGTAAACAAATTACCGTGTGTCTGGTACGCATTGAAGAAATTATTTTGTAATTCAAATGATTTGTGGTTTCATCGTTGTGAAGCAAAGCACCGGAAAAGACAAACATTTTCCCAATATGAGAACAAATAAAACCTGCTCATAAATCTAGTTTACATAACTGTGCTATAGAAATAAACTTCATGAGAGACTTAAATTCATCCTTATTCAAGGCAAATTATTTCTACAAAGTTTTGTATATAATTGAAATTTTCTGTGGAAAATTATAAGAAGGTATAACTGAAACAAATTTTCGGAATCGAAAATAGAACTTTGTTGAAAAATTGCACATGAAGACCCTGAATGTGTTTAATTAATTTGGATCGCATTGATCCCTTGTAATTTTAAGATTGTCAAAGATTCTTTTTTTTTAGCTTCATTCAAACAATCAGAAGGCGATATTTTGAAATTGTGACAGGCTACATCACGTTTATAATTTCATGGTATGACCTTTTTATTGTGTCAATAGAGTCAAGAATATCACACCAACGTGTTTTATCAAACCTGTCTATTTTTCACGTTTTACATTTTAATAACCTTTTTTAATTAATATACAGACCTGAATAAATTTATTTATTCGTATCAAGCAATTAGTTGATTTCCACTGTTGAATTATAAAGTTTCTTTACTAATCGTATTAGTGATTTTTTACTAAGCTTTATTGGCCCACTTTTCTCCAATCAAATATGTGAAATTTTACAAGCAATTAGTTAGATTTTTTCAATTTTGATTTAGCGAGACCTCAAAGTATCTTTTTCATTAGAAAAAAACGATAAAATGGAACAAACCTTCTTTAGACCTTCAATTTCATACGTATTCAGGCAGATGCTTATTCAAGGCAAATAAATTTTACAAAGTTTGCTAAATAATTGCAATTTTCAATGGAAAACAGGGAAAACATACAACCGATCAGAATGTGGAAAATCAAAAACAAAACTCTGCGAAAAAGTAGCGCTTGATTATTAGCAATTAGTTGCTTTGACACTTTTTTGAGCTGATGCTTATTCAAGCAAAATAATTTCTACAAAGTTTGCTAGGCGATTGCAATTTTCTATGGATAATGAGAAAAATATACAACCAAACGACTTTTTTGAAAATTTGGGGCAGAACTCTGTTAAAAAGTGGCCCATTAGGATCCTGAATATGCATAATTATTTATAATATTGATCCATTATGATCCTATATTGACATGCTCGCCCAATTATTGGCATGCCAAAAATCGAATAGTATGAATAAATTAATTGAGGCAAAACATGTTAAAAAATGTATTATCTAAGACATTAGTAAAGGGTGTCAAAAATGGGGGGGGGGCAAAAATTGGTGCTCTTACTCTGAAGATTTTGAAATTTCATAAAGATTTTAAAGTTTTATAAAAATTTGGAATTTTATACCATTTTTGAAATACAATTTTAAAATTTTATACTAATTTTGGAATTTTATGAAAATTTTAAAAATTTCAAGAAAAGTTTAGAAATTTGAAAGGTTTCAAGAATTTTAAAGCAGTTTAGGTAATTTAGTAATTTAGGAATTACCAAACATATTCAAATATTAAAAAAATGAGGAATTTCGGAAAATTTTTGTTTGTTTTAATATACATTCAGAAAATTTTTTGAAATATATCAAATTTTACGAAATTGAAAATTTTGAGAATTTCGCAAATTGACTTTGGAATAAATTAATTTGAATTTCACCAGTTGAAAGAACTGATAATCATTCCCATTCACGTCACATTCGCTTGGAACAATGACACATTTATTTGGTTTAAAATGTATATTTTTGACTTTAGTTAATATTTCTTTGTCGTTCTTTCAAATCACACAATGTTAACTTATTCCTTTTAGAATTTCTTAAGCAGCAGTAAATTATTTTTTCAATTTAAAGTTTTGCAAATGATCAGGACTTTCACTCACTTCAGCCAAATAAAATTCACTTGGTACAAGCAACTTTTTTTCAATGTATTAACACTTTATCAATTATTTCAAATACATTTTTGTAAGTTGGAAATTGAACTATTTTGTTGAAGATTCATTTATTTCGTTAAAAAATAAATTTGTGTGTCAAAAATTCAAATGTTCGGTTGAAAATTTGTCTTTTTGACCTATGTTCGAGGGTGCAAATATGTGAATTGAAATAATTATTTTGAGACTATCGAATGTCTATTAAAAAAGATAAATTTTCGACAAATAATTTTGAGTAAAAAAACTAATTTTCAACCAAAAAATAAATTTTTAATCAAAGATGAATTTCCTACCAGAGAAAGATTAATTTTGAAAAAAATAGATGAATTTTCAAACAAATGTATATTTTTTGAAGAACGTTTCAAGCTAATAGTTAAATGTTCAGCCTAAGAAATTAACTCTTAACCAAAAAAGGTGAATCAGTCACCAAGAAGATTAATATTCTAACACAAAAGATAAGCTTCCCAAAACATACAGACATTTTTAATGAAATAGTTGAATTTTGAACTCAAGAAGATAAATGTTTAACCAAACATGGAATAGTTACATTTTTGGTTGGAAAATTAATTTACGTCAAAAAAATCTCAACAAAATAGTTCAATTTTGGAAAAAAAGGTTTTCAACTAAAATAATGAATTATCAACCAAAAAAATGAATTTTCAATGGAGTAGTTCCACTTCCAACCAAGTAGTTGAATTTTGAACGAAAAACGTTTTTCAGTCGCTGTTCGCGATTAGAAAAAATCTTGAAAATTCAATTGAATTATTATATTAGGAGAAAAATGCTGGGACCAATGTAAAATTTGCAGAATGATTTGAGCAACAACTGATTCAAATATCCCTGTGAATTTTTGGTTTTAGAATTGATATTTTCATTCGAAAAATGATATTTTCTGGTTGAAGATTCGACCATTTCCTTAAAAATTAGTATTAATGGTAGAATTTAAGTATTTTTGGTTTAATTTAAAATCATTCTTGATTGCAATATCTACTGTTACATTTTTCGTTGAGAATTCATCTAGGTCGCTTTAACAATTTCTTAATATGGCCTTCTTATTGTTCCAATGAAGATAAAAATGTTGAATCATCGCGTCGTTTTATTAAACTTTTCTATTTCTAACGTTTTCAATGTTCATAACTTTTTTGAAAATTATTGTATACAGGCAATAATAACGTTATATATTTTTATTAAGAAATTAGTTGTTTTTCACTATTGAATTAAGAAATATCTTAACTAATTGAAATAGTGATTTTTTACTAATATTTAGTGGCTCACTTCTTGCGAAACAAATTTGTAAAATTTCACTAGTGATTATTTAAGTCGAAACAGTTTTCAATTAGAGAGGCAACAAAGTATCTTCTGCTCGAGAAAAGAAGCTATGCAATATAAATAAACTTCCTTAGATACTAAAATTCATTCTTATTTAAGGCAAATTATTTTTACAAAATATTCTCTAGAATTTCAATTTTTCATGGAAAGTTATAAAAATGTACAACCAAAACACATTTTGAAAATCTAAAACAGAACTCTATTAAAAAGTTGCGCAAGAAGAACCTGAATGTGT
>CAKNYM010051884.1:180317-239265 GCA_932195095.1 Andricus curvator | reverse complement strand
AATATATTTTTTATAAATCTCTGCTCCCCTACAAGCCACAATTTTCTATTTTTTTTTAAATGTGCTACCGCAATGATAAGCGGTATATAAAAAATATTTAACTTACTGCCAATTGTGCTAAAAAAACCCTAAATACAGAGTATTAGATTTTTCGAATGAGAACTTTACGTGAACTTTTGTTTCAAATTGAATTTTTTCCTTAATTTAACTTTTATTTTTAAGCCTGTATAAAGAGGCAATTCCTAACCAATCGGTTGACCTCGACGATTTTTTATGAACAAAAGAAAAGTCTAGACGATTTTCGTTACAACTGTGAAAATATGTCAATTTGGTTAAAAAAATCATTTGCTTGTAACGCTGTAAATTCCAAAAGTTACATCATAAGAAACAAAATGATGGAGGCGAAAAATTTTTATTTTTGCTCAGAGATTCTAAGAATAATTTAATAAAACAATTTTGTTGATAATGACGAGATTTTTATTAAAATGGTGTAAACAAAAATTGACCAGGATTTGGAAAAAATAACTAAGATATTCGTAATCAGGGGAATTTTTCTGAACTTCTGAACAAAAGGTATCTCGGGGACCTATTAGTGCACACATAACTGTTAAGAGCGACTTGATTATTTGAAGAAATATTTCTTCAGTATTCCTGGACGAGGGTTAATTTTTTACCAAATATTTCTGTTTTAGGTTCGTTAAAATTTTGAATTATTTAAATTGCTTGCCTGTTCTTAAACCCTTTTTTAAACCAAAATGCATAATTGGTTCCGAACATCAAAACTGTACGCATCACTCTAAAGGTAAGTTTCAGAATTTTATTGAAATTTGTCCTAGTTGAAGAACAATATTATGTGGCTCAAAGTTCCATTTTTATATAATACACATTCATTAGACTTTAGCCAGAAAATTTCTAATTCTGAAGAAGAAATGGCCGAAAAAGTTGAGACATTTCCAAAATTTTGAATATCCCGTGAGCCAATGTCACGTTACACACACTCACTTTCTATGATTAAAACTTTCTATGTTGACCCTACAAGTCCACACTGGGGGCCATTGGACCACAGCGCTTTTTCATTTCAGTTTCCCTTTTAGACAAAGATCAATATCGATGTTTCGACCCAATGTAAATTCTTTTTAGGTATCTGAGGACAGATCACATAGGTTGGCATCGTCAGTTAGTCCTAAGGTAAGAAGCAAGGTGGGAGCAAAACGTGAGTGGGGGCCATTGGACCCCAGTGTGGACTCAGTGTAACTTTTTCGTACGATAAGTGAAATTGTCTTTTTAATTATTTTTGGTTTCTTTCTGTGCAAAATTATGTGTGAAAAGTAAATTTTTAATGAAATATTGCTTTAAAAATAGTATACTACATTCCTCGGTCTATTGAAAACTGAAAAAAAATAATATAGACAATTCCTTTTTACTTTTTTGAACTTTTGAAACAATTCTTTTGTATATTTAGGACACATCAAATAAAAATGAGGTTTTTGTACTTTTGAATTTTCTCATTTTTCATCACTCCGAATAATTAAAGTTTTTCAAAGGAATTGAAGTAGCATATTTTTTCTGATTTTCCAAAATTTCATCTTTAAACCCCTAGGAGAAATTAAAACAAAAAGAAAACAAAAAATTAAACTATTTCCGTAATTTTACGCTTTTTTTCTTCGGACTCTTTTTGCGAAAAATTTATTAAAAGTAGATACAATTTTTTTTATATTACTTTTGTTCCTAAGATACTCTTAACATCCCCAGGATAAGATTATGACCATCACTTTCGACAAAAATAATTTTGTGAGGCGTAGGGCACATCTTGAACTTGATGGGGGCCACTGGACCCCAGTGTGGACTCGATGAGTGCTCAAATATGTGTGGACTTCTAGGGTCGAAATAAATTAAGTATTTTTTCAATGAATCGGCCAAAATTCTACAAAAGTGTCACAAAATTATCAGATTTATCCATCCAATAACAAATGATGATTGTTTAAACAAATTTAATTAACAAATGCACTGTCTGGATATTTTTAGAGGTAAAAACTTGGTGTTTTCAACGTAATGAAGTGTAAATAACTAATTTCTAAACTTTTAGGGACCTTATATGACATTCAACAATTTTCATAGAAAAAAATAATTTTTTTCTCCATAAAACTCTATAACGACAATAGCTAAGGACAAAAATTTTTCTGTAAGATTATTCATGACAATAACAATAGTGGTTATTTATCGAGGTTTCTGAAAAAAGTTTAAAAAATCGTTATTATCTAAATAACAGTCTGCTAATACCCTAAAAACGTTGTTAACAATTAAAATTATTGATTGTTATATGAGCTTCCTGAAAGTTTAGAAATTAGTTATTTACACTTCATTACGTTGAAAAACCCAAGTTTTTATCTCTAAAAAAAGCCTGACTGTTCATTTATTAATTAAATAATTGTTTATAAAATTTGTTTAGAAGATAAAAATTTATTTATTATATTTCATGGATTAAATTAAAATACTGTTTTTGTCTATAAATTGTTTAAAAGCGCAAATAAATTCACGAATCACTGCAAATCCCCATGAATCCAGTTTCACTCACTTATTTGTTTATAACAAATTGAATAAATTTCTAAACAGTTTCTAAGCTATAAGACAACTTATCTGGATAGTTGCTCCATTAATTCTAGGTATTTTGGATCGAATCCACGTATTTTTCGAAATCCGATACACTTCTAAACAAAATTTTTGTTTTGGCCCTGTCCGATATATGCGGAATTTTATTAGCTTTAACTTGAAGAAAAAACGGTAGAAAATTCATGTACTTAGTTGAGAATGAGCCTTTTTTGGTAGAAATTATTCTATTTGTTGAAAAATTCATCTTTTTTAATGGATTCGTAAATTTCATTCATCAATTTGGTGGAAAGTTGAACTAATTTATTCAAAATTCATTTTACTTTTAAGATTCACCTTTTTGGTTACGAATTTAACAACTTCGTCGAATTTGTTTTTTTGCTAAAACTCAATTTTTTTATGTGAAAAGGACAATGTTAAAAATCGGTCGATTTCTGCCAAAAGTGAACGTTTTCTAGCTATTGGAAATTGCTCTGATAGGCTTGTATTTGATGGAAATGCATGTTTCAAACCGGCTTACCCCGGGGAAATTGCTACAGTTTGCCATACATGCGTAAAATCATATAAACCTTGTTTAAACGCTGGATGAGATAGGCAATTGCAGTATTAGGATATTTACTGAGATTCAACTGTTTAACTTCGTTATTGACTATTATTATTTTATTGTTATTGACTACACACAAAAGAATTAGTTTCGCGATGGGGTCTCAATTGTATAAGCAACTATAATGCTAGACACTTATATATGATGCAATGGAATGTTATACTTATACATAACATATTGTAATGGTAGATATTTAGATTTTACGCATATATGGTAAACTGTCGCAATTTCCCCGAAGTAAGCCGGCTTAAAACATTTATTTCCATCAAATACAAGTCTATTAGACCATTTTCCAATAGCTAGAAAACGTTCCGGATTGGGGCAGAAATCGAGCGATTTTTAACATTGTCCTTTAGCTATTTCATTTTTGATTGAAAATTTTTCCTTTATAAGTTAAAATTTCAACTATTTGGTAGAAAATTCATGTCTTTTGTTAAAAATTCGTCCTTTTGGGTCAAAAATTTTATCATTTTGTTAAAAATTTAACTATGTTGTTGAAGTCATTATTTTTGGTGGAAGATTCAACTGTTTTAATTAAAATTCGTCTTTTTGGATTCAAATTTCATCTCTTATGGTAGAAGAGTTATCTTCCTTCATTGAATGTGAATTTTTTTGTAGAAAATGTAACATTATTCTAGGAAATTTGACTTCTTAGCTTCACTGCTGGAAAAAATAGTGGCTGGCTTTATAGACAATATATGCGGAAGACATTGAAAAAAACGTTTTATGCCAAGTTAATGCATCTATTTGAATCATATTTCTTGCATCACGAAAACATTCTTCCAGAGTGGTAATTTTTATTTTAAACATACACATATCTCTTGTTGGTATGAGGAATTAAATACTTGGGCTGTATTCTCTTGATTGAAATAAATATTTCACATGATTAAGGAAATGATTTCCTTGAATCAAAAGGTCTAGATTCGTTGAAATCTGCTTATTCCTTCGAAGAAATGATTATCTAATTAAAAAGAATATTAATTATGACAAAAATATATTTATCTGATACAAAGAGTATATCTTTAAATGAATGAATAAAGCATTTATTTAGATGAATAAAATATAGTGTTTACCTAAATATGTATTCTTTTAGTTAGAGGAAATATTTTATTTGGTTAGAAAAATAAATTATTCATAACAAATAAACTTTTATTTCAACGAAATAATTATTTTATTAAATTAAACATTCATTTCGTTGGCAGAAATTTTCCTTTCAATGTAAAATACGAAGGAGACCATTCCAAACTAATATTCCTCCCGATCAAAGAAATATTTCACCAAGATGAATGTATAATTATTCAACTGAAATAAATACACGTTATGTTAATGAATGTTGGTTTAACATTTTTTTATTACTCTTTGACGCAAGATAAAAGCTTTTCGGTGGCGAAATTTTTTCCTACGACGAGCCATGATTTATTCACAGACTTTTAAACAATATATTTTTTATTAATCCACGCATTTTTGAATAATTGCAAATTTCTATGGGAAACTAGAAAAATGTAATTGAAACAAAATTCTTATTCTTCTTAACGATTTTTCTCAATTTTTCAATTAGAGAGAGCCTACGTCATGTTTAAATTTTCATAATATAACCTTGTTATTGTTTAAACAGTTTTGATAATGCTAGATGATTGCGTCGTTTAATTAAACTTTTTTATTTTTCACGTTTTTCATTTCAATAACCTTTTACGATTGTTATATACAGTCCTTAGTTTTATTTATTTGTATCAATACTTTGGGTGTTTTCCGCTGTTGAATTCAGAAATATCTTGACGAATCGAATTACTAATTTTCCCTTAATCTTTGCTCGCTCACTTTTTGCTAATCTAATCTGTAAAATTTAACTCTTGATTAGTTAAATTTTACCAATATTGATTCAAAGAGATCTCAAAGTATCTTTTGCATAAGGAAAAAAGCTGTACAATTAAAATATCCTTCTTTAGACATTCAATCTCATACTTATTCAAGGCAAATAATTTTTACAAAGTTTTATAAATAACTGAAATTTTTTTATGTAAAATAAGGAAAATATTTGACTGAAAAAATTTGAAAACCAAAAACAGGTGGCATGCTAGCTTCTTTAATTTGTTAAAACAATCGGAAGGCAATACTTTTACATTGAGGCAGGATACGTCACGTTTACAATTTTACAATATGACCTTATTGTTCAAACAGAGTTAAGAATGTGACAAAATCGTGTTAGTTTATTAAACTTCTGTATTTTTCACTTTTTCCATTTTTGTAACATTTTTTAATTATTACATACATTCCAAAGTAAATTTATCTATTTGGATAAAGCAAATGGTTGCTTTGACACTTATTTAAGCTGATGCTCATTCAACGCAAATCATTTTCACAACGTTTGCTAAACAGTCGCAATTTTCTATGAATCATGAGAAAAATATACAATCAAAAAAATTTTTTTGAAAATTGAAAGGAGAAATCTTTTCAAAAGTAGCGCATAAGGATCCTGAATGTGCATAATTATTATATTGGTCCATATTGATCCCATATTGATCCACTATATTTTTAAGATTGCAAAGAAAGCTTATTGTTCTTGACTTTGTTTCAATAACCAGAACGCAGTCTTTTGGAAATGAAAACAAAATAGATCTCGTTATCAATGTCTCAATATGGCCTTCTAATTGTTTTAATAGAGATAAAAACGCTACACCATCACTTTGTTTTATGAATCTTTTCCATTTTTCACGTTTATCATGCTCATAACTTTTTTTAAATTATTATATACGCAGTTCTGAATAATTTTATTTCTACCAAGCAATTATTTCTCCGCTATTGAATTAGGAGATATCACGAATACTAGAATTAATTATTTGCTACCAATCTATAGTGGTTCACTTTTCGCTGATCGAATCTGAAAAATTTCACTAGTACTTAGTTAAATTTTACCCATTTTGAATGTAGAGAGCAAAAAGGCTTAAAAACCTTAGATTTTTGGCTTTGCGCCTGATTAAAAAAATAGATTTTTTAAAAATCTCTTGATCAATTTCTTGCACAAAATAAAAGTGTTAACTCTCGTGACATTTTTTCGTACGTTGAATTATTATTTATTCACAGCCTTATGAACAATATATTTTTCATTAATCTCCGCTCACCTATAAGCCACAATTTTCGTGTTATCAAAAAATGGGCTGTCGCAGTGACAAGCAGTATTTTGAAAATAATAAACTTTAATTACTGAAACTTATTTATAAATATATCATAAATCTTTTATAAACACACACAACTTTGTCATGAAAAATAAGAAAAATGTAATCTATCTTAACATGTTTCTGCATGACAACATGATGTCCACCTAAAACATCTCTGCTTGACCATGTCAGCGATTTAGCTGGCGATCTTTTTTCAAATATAGTCGGTGCTCAAAAACCATGACTTTGTAATTTTATAAAAATTGTAAAATGTTTTGGGGTGTGAGCACTAGTTTTTGGCACCTTAACCCAATCATAAGCGTGCCAAAATCCGAAAAGTACAAATTAATTACTTCAGGAAAAACATGCTAAAAAGAAGTATTATCTAAGAGATTAGAAAAGGGTTCCATCATTGAAATCTAATAGAAAGTTTTTAATTTTATAAAATTTTTAGAAATTTTGAAGATTTTGGTAACTTAGGAATTACCAAACATTTTCAGATTTTCAAAAAAAGAGTAATTTCAAAAACTTTATTTTTATTCAAATATGCATTTAAAAAAATATTTCAAGTATATCAAATCTTACAAAATTTAAAATTTTGAGAATTTTCCAAACTTTCTAAATTTAAAAAATCAAGGAGCTTTGGAAATTTTATTTTTACTTTAGGCTGTGTCCAGTTGTGCCGAAAAATTTAGGAGTTGGAAAAGGGGATGGACTAGTCAAGCATCTGAAAAATGTTTTTCTACAAATTGGAAAAGGGGATGGACTAGTCAAGCATCTGAAAAATGTTTTTCTACAAATCCCGAATTTCGGAAATTTATAGAAATTTAGGGTAAATTTCTAATTAACCAAGAATTTTGAAATTTTTTGAAATTTTATAACAAATTTTGAAGTATGAACTATCTTATTGCACTCGCTCATGACTGAGGCGAAAGAAATATTTATTTGAATCTGTATTATATGTTTTTTGCTTTGAATATCCAAGAATTTAATGCGGGGAAATAGTTTTTTGGACCTGAAACAATTTGATTGAATTTAATATAAATTACTTTACATTAATTCGCATTTCCTCAGTTCAAAGAAATATTCATTCTCATTCATGGCACATTCATTTGGTAAATCATTTCTTAAATTCAAAGTTTTGCTAATAATCAGGACTTTCACTCCCTTCAGCCAATTAAAATTTACTTGGTACAAGTAACTTTTTTCAGTGCATGAGTATTGCATTTACTACACTTTGTTAATTATTTCAAACACATCTTTGTAATGTGAAAATTGGACTATTTGGTTGAAGATTCAATTATTTCGTTGAAAACTAGGTTTTGTTGTTGAAAATTCGAATGTTTGGTTGAAAATTTGTCTTTTTGGATTAGAGATTTATCCCTCTTGGTAGAGAACCTTTGTTGGTTGAAAATTTAAAAATTGTGTTCAAAGCAGCCCAGTGCAAAAAGTGCTTTTGAACAGTGATCAGGTAAATGAAAGTTCAGACCAATACTCCGCGACTCTCAAAATGAGCCTAAATTCAGTCTCAAAATGATGAATTTTCAGTAGATGTGTATCTATGATTAAGAGTGCAAATATGAAAATGAAAATTCTCGTTTTGAGACCATTGCCATTTGAGCAGCAAAAGCGTTTTTCTGTGATTAAATACCAAAATTTTCTCCCTTCCAATTCAATAAAACTGTTGAAACTAAAATATTCTTTCTTCTAGTCATAAGCGAAATTTTAAATATAATGAATCACCTCAAATATGGCTATGGATACTGTCTTTTTTCTAGCCCCTGAAATTTTTTAATTTTCCTCATCCCGGTCCTTTACCCCACAACTGCCACCAATTAATACCAAACTCCACATTTGGACAAAATTTTTTCCGGTGGCCCGGATGTCTCATAAGGAAAAAACAGTTTGCAAAGTATATGGAATGTTTGTAGTTTCAACTGTTTGTTTTACTTTGAAGATATTTGATTGCCTCCACCACGCGTAGCATTACTGCCACATTCTCAATTCTAATAGTTCTTATGGACATTTGTTGTATATATAGCGCTGGAAATCTGTCCTGTTCATCAGTCATCTATAACGGAAACTGTCTCGAAGTACTGAAAACATGAAGATAAACAATAAGATTCTGCTCTTCATAACCGAGATATTCATCAATTTCCTGGGTAAGTGTGCCTAATATAATACAAATTTTAATATAAGAATATAACTGCCATAGTGAATTTAGGAAGTTTTTGGAAATGTATTGTAAATTTCTTATTAAAAAAAGATTTAAAAATTTTTGGAATTTCATAGAAATTTTATACAAATTTTAGATAACTTTTAAAAATTGTATAAAAATCTTACAAATTTTGAAGATATCAAGACACTCAAACCTTAAAAAATTTTCAAAATTCTGATGATTTTAAGAATTTTATAAAAATGTTTAAATTTTAGAAACAAGTTCAAAATGTTATGAAAATGTTTAAATTCAATAGAACTTTTAGAAATTTCAGAAAAATTTTAAAAATTTTGAAGATAAAATCTCTAATATTTTTAAGTTTTTGGTAATTTAGGAATTACCTAACATTTTCAAATTTTAGGATACGAGGAATATTTTAAACTTTGTTATAATAATATAATTTCAGGAAAATTTTCGAAACTTACGGTAAATTTTTGCAAAATTGTCAAAAGTTTTGAAATTTTATAAAAATTTTAAAATTTAGAAAAATTTTGAAATTTCAGAAGAAATATGAAATTTCATAAAAATTTTGAAATTTTATCAACTAGTCCAATATTTTTCATGAGTCGAATTTTCGGGACGCTTAGACACAGCCTAAAATTTTATTGAAATTTTAAATCTTTATAAAAATGTTGAAATTTTGTAGAATTTTTTTCAAATTTTATAAAAGTTTTGAAATTTTCATGAAAAATTTAGAAATATTATTAACATTTTAGAAATTTTATTAAAATTTTTGATATGTTAGGAACATTTTTGAAATGTTGAAGATTTTAAGGAAAATGCCAAAATGCATGTAAAAAAAGTGAACCTTTTTTACTCCAGTGTTATTTTTATTTTATTTTTGTCAAAAATAAACATTTCCAGTATGAATGACTTAGCTATTTAGCACAAAATTTCGTGATTAATAGACAATGTCTTTAAAATAACAATAAATAAAAAAAATATCTTACTGGATGACATTTTTTTCTAATATTGTTACTAAATTCAAACAATAGGTTGAGAAAATTTAAACATTAGAAATAATTTTTTTATAAAAATATTCGATTATTTTGTTTTTGATAAATGAATAAAATTTGTGAAAAACATTTATTAATTTTTTAAATTCGGGAAAATTTTTAAATTACGATATTTTATAAAGATTTTGGAATTCTGACATTTTATCATCTGAACTTATCCAATAAAATGTTATACAAATTTTGAAATTTCATAAATTTTGAAGATTTAAAGAATTTCAAAACATTTAAAAATTTTGAAAATCTTCTTACACTTTTAAAATTTCGAGTGTTTTCATTATTTTGGAAATTTTATAAAATGTCAAAAAAACTTATAAAATTTATAATATTTTCAAGTTTTTTGTAATTTAGAAATTACCAAACATTTACAGATTTTCAACATTCGAGGAGTTTTGGAAAGTTTATTTTTATTATAAAATGAACTTAGAAAATTTTTGAAAACTTATCAAATTAAAAAAAAAATGAAACTTAGAGAATTTTTGAAATTGAAAAAATCAAGCAGCTTTGTAAAGTTGATTGATTGCCAGAAAATTTTGAAAAAAATTCTTATATACATATATAAACTAAAGTAAATAAAATAAAAAATTATATAAAATAAAATAAATTTTTGTATTTTCACCCATTTTATATTATTGCATTAGTTTTGTTCATATATTGGCAAAATATTTTTCTTAATTTTCGACGCTATGGTAGTTATTGCTTCACAACGAGGAAATCGGTATTATTTACAGACTTTGTTAATTTAACTTGGCGTCATTCAAATTTCACAATAATTCCACTAATGCGCATCTGACACACATTCATTTGTTTCCGTCAGGTGTCCATGATTTTATATTTGACAATCAGGCCTTGTGTTCTCATTTCGTGCTTCTTCAAATTCTTCAAATACACATTCACAAAATAAAATAAATAATAATGTTCTTTCATGTCTTCGAAAGATATTCATGAGTGAATTTCGAGTAAATTAACTAATAAAAGGAAGAAAAAAATAATTAGATTTCAGCCTTTTAGATTTTTGAAAATCATCGAAAGGTTTTTTCAAATACCCACATTTGAAATGGCAAAGTTAGTTCAAGAAAATTTGCTATTATAAAATAAACAAAAAAATTTCTATTTGAGGACTCTTTGAATAAAGAACCTGAGGTTTCTTCCTAAAATAAAAAAAATCACTTCGATTTCAAAATTTCAGTACGGTCTCGCCGCCCAGAAATTCGGGATGACTAGACCAATATTTTTCATTAGCTTTGGAACGACTAGTCCAGTCCCTTTTCCAACTTCCTCAATTTTTTGGGACACAGTCTTTATAAAAATTTTGAAATTATATGAAATGTAGCTATTTTGCTACTTTCATACCTTTCTAAATTTTCCAATTGGTTTAAAAAAGATTTCATAAATGCTATCAGAATCTGGAAGTAAATCTCAAATATCTTAATTGGATTAAAAGTTATGGAGGTTTGAAGCAAAATTTAAAGTTTTCTGGAAAATGAAGCACAAAACTGAAATTCGTATAACTTCGTAGAAAAGTCTCGCAAATCGTTAAAATAGGTATCGCCTAATTTCCTCTAGAAACAACATAATTATTTCGTCCCCGAGAGATTCTGCACATCAAGTGTAGAACCTGTCCAGTTTGAAATGAATTTGGCCGGTTTGATTTTTTTTTAATTACAATAATCTTGTTTCACAGAATTAAATGCCATGTGGCACCATTCTGCACACGGTTATTATGCGCCAAATAATATTCTGGAAAGTTCTCAACCACATGCAGCAGGAGGTGAAATTTTTAAATTTTATAACAAAATTTAAAATTTGGTAACAATTTTGAAATTTTATGGAAATTTTATAAAATTTTGAAATTTGATCAAATTTTAATTAATTTTAATTAAGCAAAAATATCCTTTGAACAAAAAAATGAAAACTTTATTTTTATTTTAATACTTTTTTAGGAAATTTTTATGGTAAATTTCTTATTTTCAAAAAATTTTCCAAATTTAAAAAAATTTGAAAGGTTCTACAATTTTTTAAATTCTTAAAGTTTTGGAATTTTTCAAGTTTCAAACGTTTGCAACAAATTTTCAGAATTTTGGAAACTTTACATTTACTTTTAATATAAATTGAGGACATATTTGGAAAGTTATTGTGAATTTACAAAAAATTGAAATTAAAAATATTTTGAGAATTTTCCAAATTTTGAAAATGTAGGAGTTATGAAAATTAACATTTTTTTGAAATTGCTTCATAATAATTATTTGAATTTCACAAATTTTAAAAGTTTATAGCTATATTGCTACTTTCATGCCTTTTTAAATTTTCGATTAACTAAAAAAAAGTTTCATAAATGCAATCAGAATCTGGAAATAAATCTCAAATTTCTTAATTGGGTTAAAAGTTACAGAGGTTGAAATGAGAATTTTAGGTTCTCTGCAAAATAAAGCAAAAAACTGAAATTCGTATAACTTCGTAGAAAATTTTGTCTCGCCAATCGGTTAAACACGTATCGCCTAATTTACTCTAAAAACAACATAATTATTTCATCCCTGAGAGATTCTGCACATCAAATGTAGAACCTGCCTAGTTTGAAATCGATTTGGTCGGTTTGATTTTTTTTTAAAATTACAATATTCTTTTTTCTTTACAGGATTAGTTCCTATGTGGGGCCTTCATGGATATGGTTCATCCATGCCAAATCCTAACCTGCAAAGTACTCATCAACATGTGGTGAATGAACATGGAGGTGAAATTTAAAAATTTAAAACAAAATTTTAAATTTGATAAAAATTTCGAAGTTTTATGACAATTTTGAAGTTTAATGGAAATTTTGAAATTTTATAACATTTTTATTCGTTTTTTTATAGATTTGGAGAATTCTTTAATTTTTGTAAATTCCGAAAAAAATTTTAAACTTTATGAAAATTAGAAATTACCAAATATATCCTTTGAAAAATTTCTGGAATTCATATTAAAATAAAAATAAAGTTTCCAAAATTTCTCCAGGCCAAATACGATATTCTTGATTAGAAATGCATGATTTTGAAGCTTTATTTTTATTTTAATACTTTTTCAGGAAATTCTTTTGGCAAATTTCTTATTTTCAGAAAATTTTCAAAAATTGCAAAGGTTCTACAATTTTTTAAATTCTTAAAGTTTTGAAATTTTTCAAGTTTCAAACGTTCGAAACAAATTTTCAGAATTTTGGAAACTTTAAATTTATTTTAATATAAATTCAGGACATATTTGGAATTTACTGTGAATTTACAAAAAATTGAAATTAAAAATATTTTGAGAATTTTCCAAATTTTAAAAATGTAGGAGTTTTGAAAACTTTATTTTATTTTTATATAAATTTAGGACATTTTCAAAAATGTATAGTCAATTTTTTATTCAGAAAAAAATTTAACATTTTTCTTGAAATTTCTTCAATTTTCTAAAATGTTACAAATTACATTTTTTTGTATTGAATTTCACAAATTTTAAAAGTTTATAGTCATTTTGCTACTTTTATGCCTTTCTAAAATTTCCGATTACTTAAAAAAAAGTTTGATAAATGCAATCAGAATCTGGAAATAAATCTCAAATTTCTTAATTGGGTTAAAAGTTATAGAGGTTGAAATGAGAATTTTAGGTTCTCTGCAAAATAAAGCAAAAAACTGAAATTCGTATAACTTCGTAGAAAATTTTGTCTCACCAATCGGTTAAACACGTATCGCCTAATTTACTCTAAAAACAACATAATTATTTCATCCCTGAGAGATTCTGCACATCAAGTGTAGAACCTGCCTAGTTTGAAATCGATTGAGTCGGTTTGATTTTTTTTTTAAATTACAATAATCTTTTTTTTTACAGAATCAAATCCTATGTTGAACCCTTATGGATATGGCTATCCCATGCCAATTGATAACCCGTATATTACTCATACACATGAAGCAGAAGGTGAAATTTTCAAATTTTATAACAAAATTTTTAATTTGATAAAAATTTCGAAATTTTATGAAAATTTTGAAGTTTTATGAAAATTTTGAAATTTTATAACATTTTTATTATTTTTTCAAAGATTTGGAGAATTCTTTAATTTTTGTAAATTCCGAAAAAAATTTAAACTTTATGAAAATTAGAAATTACGAAATATATCCTTTGAAAAATTTCTCGAATTCATATTAAAATAAAAATAAAGTTTCCAAAATTTCTCCAGGCCGCATACGATATTCTTGATTAGAGATGCATGATTTTGAAACTTTATTTTTATTTTAATACTTTTTCAGGAAATTCTTTTGGTAAATTCCTTCTTTTCAGAAATTTTTCAAAAATTGGAAAGGTTCTACAATTTTTTAAATTCTTAAAGTTTCGAAATTTTTCAAGTTTCAAACATTTTCAACAAATTTTCAAAATGTTGGAAACTTTACATTTATGTTAATATACATTGAGGACATATTTGGAAATTTATTGTGAATTTACAAAAAATTGAAATTAAAAATATTTTGAGAATTTTCCAAATTTTAAAAATGCAGGAGTTTTGAAAACTTTATTTCATTTTTATATAAATTTAGGATATTTTCAAAAATCTATGGTCAATTTTTTATTCAGCAAAAAATTTCAAATTTTGTAATTTTCTAAAATGTTACTTAATTAATTTATTTTTCAAATTCACAAACTTTAAAAGTTTATAGCTGTTTTGCTACTTACATACCTTTCTAAATTTACCAATTGATTAAAAAAATATTGCATCGATGCTATCAGAATCTGAAAATAAATCCCCAATATCTTAATTGGGTTAAAAGTTATAGAGATTTGAAGAACAATTTAAGGTTTTCTACAAAATCAAGCACAAAACTGAAATTTCTATAACTTCCTAGAAATTTTTGTCCCGCAAATCGGTTAAATACGTGTCGCCTAATTTCCTCTAAAAACAACCTAATTATTTCGTCCCCAAGAGATTCTGCACATCAAGTGTAGAACCTGCCTAGTTTGAAATGGAAATGGTCGGTTTGATTTTTTTTTTCTAAATTACAATAATCTTTTTTTTTACAGAATCAGATGCTATGTCGGGCACTTATGGACAAGGTTATTCCATGCCGACTCATAGCCCGGTAATTACTCATACATATGGAGCAGAAGGTGAAACTTTTAAATTTTATAACAAAATTTAAAATTTGATAAAAATTTCGAAATTTTATGCAAATTTTGAAGTTTTATGAAAATTGTGAAATTTTATAAAATGTTGAATTTTTAAAAAGAATCTGGAGAATATCTCAATTTTTGTAAATTCCGAAAAAAATTGTAAACTTTATGAAAATTAGAAATTACCTAAAATATCCTTTGAAAAATTTCTGGAACTCATATGAAAATAAAAATAAAGTTTCCGAAATTTCTCCATGCCGCGCACGATATTTTTGATTATTATTATTTTTATTTTAATACTGTTTTACGAAATTTTTTTGGTAAATTGCTTATTTTCAAGAAATTTCAAATGTTCTAAAATTTTTTAAATTCTTAAAGTTTTGGAATATTTCAAGTTTCAAACATTTTCAACAAATTTTTAGAATTTTGGAAACTTTACATTTATTTTAATATAAATTGAGGACATATTTGGAAATTTATTTTGAATTTAAAAATTTCAAGAATCTCTAGTCAATTTTGAAATTTCTTCAATTTTCTAAATTGTTACAAATTAAATTTTTCTTTGAATTTAACAAACTTTAAAAGTTTATAGCTATTTGACTACTTTGAACCTTTTTACATTTTCCGATAAATTTTAAAAAATTTTGATAAAAGCTATCAAAATCTGGAAATAAATCTCAAATATTTTAATGAGGTTAAAAGTTATAGAGGTTTAAAGAAAAATTTAAGGTTTTCTGCAAAATAAAGCACAAAAAAACAACATAATTATTTCGTCCCCGAGAGATTCTGCACGTCAAGTGTAGAACCTGCCTAGTTTGAAATGGATTTGGTCGGTTTGATTTTTTTTATAAATAACGATAATCTTTTTTTTTTACAGAATTAAATCCTGTGTGGGATCCTAACGTAGAAGGTTCACACCTGCCTAATTATATTAATCAGACTCCTCGTCCAGCTCGTTTCAGTGAAGGTGCAGGAAGTAGTGTAGGAAGTAGTGGAGGAGGTAAAAGAGGTAAAAGGCGTGCAGGAGCGGGTGGAGGTGGAGGAGGTGGAGGAGTTGGAGGAGACGAGGATGTAGAAAGAAGGAGAAAACCTAGTGGTCAAATAGCTAGAGCAGAAATAACTATGCGTTATTTGAGATGGATAATTAAAGTGCCTATAAAAGAGCCGAAAACCGGTGGATTCGAGGCGATGAGTTGTACTCTTGAAAGTGACGGTACTCCTGAAAAACCTACAAATTATATTCCAGATTATCATTATGGACTTACAAACAATTATTATGCCAAGGCTCTTTTAAAAAATTACAAAGGAGTTCTCTTCAAATGCGTGATATTTGTGGGAGTAGATAGAGGGAATCCACCTGTTGAACGAGTTTTGGGAGCTAAGCTTCCCCCTACTCCGCCAGTTCATTGGAAATCAAGTAAATGAATATGGAATACGTTTTTGGTGTACTTAGAACAGAAAGGATGAATTTTGGGAACTGACTTTGCACCTACTCTCTTGAAATGAACCAGTGGAATCTCACTGATTGCCAGTAAAATCTCACTGGTTGAAGCAGCCCGAAGTGTGTCACTCACAATCAATGAGATTCACTGCTTACTCAGTATCAGTAGTCATTTCGTCGTATGCGTTGTTGTCCACCAGCTGGTTAGGTATGACACTTATCATTCATCACTTTTGTACTAAACTTTACAAAAATATCTTTGAAAAACCGCACTTTACTTTCGCAAAAATAAGGGCCGATGGCACCAACTCTGCCTGTGATGTTGATCCTCGATTGCCCTAATTTAATTTGTACCTTGCGTTCCACCACCAGCCAAATTATGATTAAAAAGAGTTTCATCGTTCCACTTAACTGTTCCATTTTGGCCGATTAACGGACTTATTCTACGATTAGCGCTGGTTAGCTGAACGGAACCTCAAAATAGAACTTTGCACTTGAGCATTTGAAGCATGGTCAGAGCGAATGTGTATCTTTTTCATTATAATTTTCATCATGTCTAAGCTTTTGTTCTTATCAATATGTTGAGAACAGAAACTATGAGGACAAAATATCTTAGATGAGGTGTCCATAACGTGTAAATTCTGTTCCTATAACCTCACTTTTCTGACCTACTGTTTCTTTCACATCTTTGGACGAGATAATTTGTGTTTTAGAACAATGTATGCAAAATATATAATTTAACGAAATAAGAATTCAGTAGCATAAACCAGGTGTACACTCAACTAATTTAGGATTAAAATTTGATGAGAGAACACAGTGGAACGCAGCGTAAGTTAACGCCAGTTAATTCATTGATTAAAAAATAATCAGGATTAGTTAATCGCCCTTTCAAACGGTGTTGGTGAAATCGGTCCTAAATGAGGGTTGCGCTGCAATATAATATATTGGGACTAATTGTGAGAAGGCCTGTCATTGCGTCGACGTGTCGTGTTGCCCAAAATAAAACTTGAGAAGCCCAGGGCCTCCCCACTTTCAAGCAAAAGGTATTATAGTCCCTGCTTATTGCAGCTAGGCCCCAAATGTTTCTAATACAAACACTAGTAAACAAGAAAGTTTATTTTCACTTGAGGTTCACCCAGTCAAAGTCGGAAAATCACTTATTCACCACTGATGATTCAAAATACTGATTCGGCCAGTGATAATTTCACTGGTTCAGTTATGGAGAGTACTGTAAAAGATCTAGTAGTTTATAATGAAAAAATTGTTAAAAGCTTTGTAAGATTGATTTTTAATCTTTTTAAAATCGCAAACCTTTATTTTATTTTTTAAGACAATCCAAAAAGTTTCAACCCTGACACAACAACATGGTTTATGCACTACGAGCGCATGCAGTTTACGGTCTTGCAAGATCCTGTAGATAAACATCCTGTCGCAGTATCCCTTAAAGACGGTCATGAAGATGTTCCAGACGTCAAAGCTCTTTATGATGGAACTTTCGATGCCGTCAGTGCTCACTTTGCTGGCGTAAACTTTGTAATATTTTCTCAACACGGAAATGTTCACTCAGCTATGCTTATGACAAAAGAGTGGCCAGGAATCCAAGCTGAAATGGAAATACGTAAATTAGAAAGGCTGGCTCGTACCCCGGCCCTAGTGATGACGACGCCACGCGTCCGCGGCCGCGGCCGGAATTGAATCCGATCGAGCGCGGCTATGACTCGGATGGGGGACGCCCATCCGTGATGTACGCCAGTCATGTCTCCAGGCAAATGCAAGTACTTCTAATAAAGTCGGATGCAGCCGCCCATTATATCTATAATAATAATTACATAATAATAATCTAAACTATGTCATATTTCTGTAATACAAATTCATGAATAAAATTATAAATAATCAAACATCACTAAACCTTTTGTTTATTTACGAAGGCTCAAAGGCTAAAGTGAAAAAGATATTTTTTTTTCATTTATTTTATTTCTTCATTTACTCGAAATATATTTAAAAGATCTTCTACAGTTTGGGAACCAAATTATCATTCATATTGATTTTAATGATGTCATGGTTTTTGAGCAGAGAAATTAAGTAAACAATATGATGTTAATGTTTTCTGTCTACATGGTCTGAAATTATTTTTTTTTTCTTGAATATTGCATATTAACTTTATAATTTGCGAAAACAATCTCTCTAGCTCCGCTGAGATCCGAACCAGGTCTTTCAGATTTCTGGTCTGATGCTCTTACCCACTAAGCTACGGAGAGACGAGGATATTTTCTCCACAAACTTTGCAAGTTGAATTCTGAAGTCATTCGGAATACTTGTAAGCTTGATTTTTCATCTAACATGAGAGTTATATCGACGCCTCCATTCAATATGAGTGTATGTGCTGACAGCGCTCTGTATGAGACTATTCCCTATGCTTATACAGAGCGCATAGTCTCATACACGGCGCATCAATTTTTTACATTCTCATCATAATGATCGATGGTGTCTGTATGTTGTTGTCGCCGTCGTTGTTGTCGTCTGTATACCGGATAACTTTTGAAAGATTAATATGATGAGATTTTGCTTTGGCACACAAATTTAAGAACCACAAAAAAAAGATCCAGTTCATTAACCAGATTTTCGATAGAAAGAAAATTATTAGAGTTATATTATTCTCATTAAAAAATAAAAATTTTAGGCCAACAAACGTAGGATAATAAAGAAAGATAAGAGAAGAAAAACGTTGCTTCTTGACTGCCCTACAAGATTCTCATAACAACTTTTTGAATATTTTGAAAAATCGAAAATTCAAATTTTGATCGCACAAAAAATAATACAAAATTCCATTTTGCTGTCAAACTTTGCACGATACGCAAAAAAAAGAATCAACAAAAATTGTGCTCCCAAAAACGATCTAGAAATTTGTTATCAATCGCTTTCTTCTCTTTCTTATTTGAAAGATAAATAATTAAGGTTTCCGTTGATATGAATATGTTAATGACTTATGTAGCTTATATGGTTGTATTGATGTGATGAAAGTTCGTGCTTCGTGCGAGTTGCCGAAAAAACTTCCGCAGTTCAAGATTCAGGTTTTCCTTTACCCCAAGGTTTAGGAAGAGTTGTGGTGACTTCTCTGTGCCTCACTCGTGGAGCATTTTAGTTAGGGGGTGGGCCTACGGTATGTTACGGGCAACCAAGGTTCTTCATTTTTTGATCCCGTTTATTGTGTTGGTTTTGTTCGCATGTGGATGATTCTATCTTTTTTTATTGGTTACGCTTTACGCGAAGCCTTCAATACAGTAACCGCAGTCTTTTCCCTCTCTTCTATTCATTTTCTGCTATATGTGGTTACCGCATTCATAATATAATTTTATTTCTAAATTATATTCAAATTATTGATTAAAATGAAACGTACATTGGATTGACTTTTCTTGATAAGTCGCTTAAGTGTTCATCACCTTGTAGGAAGAAGGTGTCTACATACTGTACTTTTCACCACAAAATGTACGGCTGTGCACTTATCTTTGTTTGATTCCGGATACCCTCGATTTTCTTAAGAACGATGCTACCATCCTGAAATACAAAACTTGTATTACATGCTTCCTATTAGTATATTCAATTATTTCTGTTCGGGGATTTAAAATTGAATTTTTTGAACGCTTACGTAACGTCTCTGATGAGTTGTCATCTTCTGGCTTTTTTCGCTGACCGGCTGCAAAGTTGGTGATGTACTCATCACGTAGTAATTCCGGTAGTATCACTACAGGTCGGAGATAATATGAAATTTTTATTCAATAGCAGTGTGAATGCAACAGAATTTTCCTCCTGAAATTTATAATTAGCTTCCTGAAAGGAATAATGCGATATTAAAGCATATTTAGAAAAAATAACACAGACCTATTAAAATTGGAGGTCAAAGCATAGAAAACCGTTATTTTATGATTGTGAATTTTCTTTTGTTAAAACTCGTTCCTAGACATTTCCTACATTATGTTTAAAACTATTATATCAAATGTATATTAAGTTCATCTATGTATCTCGGCCTGGGATTTCTTATTCAGATATTTTGAAATAAAGTAGGAATTTTAATTATCACGATTACTTTAATATTTGTTACTTACTTTGCATAAGATTTTATTTTCAGCTTCCCTGAAAATGTATACCATTTCAATAAATATATATTATTACAATTCATAATATGCATTGGTATTAAAACAGACGTATTTTCATTGTCTTGTTTAGGTTGTAAAATGGTTCTAATAAAATGCGTTTATACAATTTCGGCGAAAAATTTTGTTAAATAAATAGTTATTTTAACTTGCGTCGTTTTTCCATTTCTAATGTATTCTTGTAACAAAAGCTTATGACAAATTTTTAGATCTTTTTTGGTTGAACAACCTTCACCTATTCATTTTTTTCCGTCAAAAAATGATTAGTAACAAATTTATAGATATTTTTTGGATGTACAACTTTTTTAATGATTTTTTTTCTTTCCTTGCGTCGTTTTTCCAACAAAAAAAATGATTTTTTAATTTTTAATGTTGTTTTTCAAGATTAAAACAAAAAATAAGCATCCTATCAAAAAGTGATTTTCAGCCAATTTGCAGATATTTTTTGTGTGCACAATTTTTTTTTTCTTATATTTTGTCGTATCTTGCATAGTTTAACCACAAAATGGGATTTTTTATTATTCATTATTCTTCGTGCGATCAAAATTTGAATTTTCGTTGTTTCAAGAAAATTCAAAAAATTGTTACAATAATCTTGTAGGGTGTTCATAAAGCAGCGTTTTTCTCTCCTTGACTTTTTTCATATCGTGCGTTGTGTGGCTTAAAATTTTCACTTTCGTTCTTTTTTTTAATGTTGTAAATGCTATAACTCTGGTAATTTTTTTAAATCGAAAAAATTCATTTAGATAGATTGTTTGTCTTTTCGGGTGCTAGGAATAACCGTACATAGAATTTTCAAATCTTAAAAAAAGTTGTCTCAAGAATTTTGAAAATGCTTTAACATTTTAAATTTTTATCCAAAATGGCTGGCTAACAAACTCGACCTTTCGTTTAGGACACTTAAAAAGTGAGGCAAAAGTCAATCCAATCTGTCAATTATTTCGAAATTTATCGTGCTAACAGACTAAAAATGTGCGGACACGCGCGCAAACGCACGCACACACAGGCAGCCAGACGCATTCGCAAAAATCTTTTTTTCGGGTTCAGAAGTTCTCAAAACGTGGACATTTGACAAAAACGGAGGAGGGCAAATTTCATGCAAATATAATACCTTCTCCGTAGAGAATGTAAAAATTACCAACTGAAAGTCGTTAGTACTGAAATTTCGAAATCGGTGTGATTTTTTTTATTTTAGAAAAGAAATCAAGGCTCGTTATTCAAAGAGTTGTAAAATACAGAAAAATAATTTTTTTGCTTTTGAGTAAATAAAAAATGTAGAACAAGCCAAATTCCACTTATTCAATGAATGACTTGCTTCAAAAACTTTTCTTTGTTTAATTTATAATGGCAAGTTATCTTTAACTAACTTTGCTTCTTCAAATTTAGGTAATTGTAGAAAACCTTTTCATGATTAACAAAAATCTAAAAGACTGAATTAGAGAGTTTTCTTCTCATTTTATTTGTGTATCTAGTTGAAATTTAATTTGAAAGATTTTTCAAAGATATGACAGAAGATTATTATTTATATTATTTTGTAAAACTGTATTTGGAGAATTATATGGAACAAGAAATAAGAATATGAGGCCAGATTGTAAATATAAAATCACAGACACGTGGAGTGAACAAATTAACGTGTATCAGGTGGTTTTAGAAAAATATTTGTATTTTCTGGAAATTTATCAATAACTTTAATGCAATAATATTATATGGGAGAAAATAAAAAAGATGAAATTATTTTACTTTTTATTGAATCGAAAAGAGTGATTCATATCAACCTAATACATGTTTTATCTATTCGCATTAATATTAATTTTTTGTAATCATAGACAATCATTTGTTGTGAGTCAAAATAATAATGTGTGGTTTCCGAAGCCTCAAATATAAAAATTCATACGTTATTATTATTATTATTTATAATAAAACTAGCAGCAAATGCAAGCCCGTAACGTGTCTCAATTTGTATTTCCTAACATTAAAAACAATTAAAAGTATAAACGATTCGAAAATAAATCATAAAAAAGTTTGTAAATATTAAGTTTTACACATTTTTGAAGCAATAATTAATTTTGAATAGATAGAATTTGTAAAAAAGGACAATATTCCGAATGGAATCAAAAGGAATTGAGCTTGTATCATTTCACAATAAAAGCGTTTTAAGTTTGATAATTTGAAATTGAAAAATTCCAAAACATAAATTCTCAAAAGATTGCAAAATTTTAGACTGAAATTATAAAAAATCTACACTTTCTTCAATAATCTCGGATTTGAATGGTTTCAAGTTACAATTTCGAAAATGGAACAATTTCGAGATGTTCAAAATTTCAAATATTTTCAGATTGAAATTTTGAACATTGGAGTATTTGAATTTCAAAGGAATTAAATTAAAATTATTCTTTCATTATTTATTCATACTTATTAGTATTAATTACAACTAATAACTCGCACTTAAATCATTAAAAAAATACAATTTTCAAGAAATTTCCGGATGAACTATTCATCAAGGTGGAAATAAATTCGAGTATATGAATTGTTTTCGAATTTTCTATGAGATTTCATTTGCAAACTTTCCTAGATATACTTGTTACATAAATATATAAAATCATTTTATTTTAATTTCAACTTCAATCCAAGGTCTATAACGTAACATTTTATTTAATAAAAAAAAGTCACACGAAAGTGTTTCAATTTATATTTGACGTGAGCACAAGTAAGTTTATTGTCAAATAACAGTAAAGTTGGTATTTTTTCAATAAATGAAAAGTTACAATTTTTCTATGTTTTTTTCTTCATCCTGTAATAGGAAAAATTTACTTCAAAACATGACATATCTATTTCTGAATTGAAAGAGGGACTTTCTGAAGTTTTAACATTTTGAAGAACTTTTGAGTTCAATTTAAGGGGGTCAGATTATTTATTTTGGGCATTTTTCTTGAAGAGAAAATTTTTTTTTTCTGAATTAAAAAAGAATATTTTTCATTTTTAATATTTTCATAAGAATATAGGGTATGAAACTTTAGCTTTTTTCAGAATCGCAGTTGAAAATCGAAAGAAAAAAAATGAATGAAAATTTGTGAATATTTGCCAGGAAAATTGTAGAAATAAATAATAATTCTAGAGAAGTGTTTGAAATTAAACGATTCGAAATTAAAAAGTTAAAAAATGCGTTTTATAAAATCATAAAAGATGAAAATAAAAATATTTCAAATTGACGTTCTGAATTTTTATTTTCACCTTTCACAAGTTAAAATTATACATTTTAAAATGTAATTGTTCAGTTTCGAAAGATAAGAGTAAGAATCTTAAAATTATGATTTTTCAAAAGATTTATATTTGCTTCAAATAATAAAAATTTTTAAGAGCTTGAGTATGAAAAAGTTTGAATATGAATCCAAATTTAGCATTATCGAATGATCAAATTTTTTATTTTCTCCGTCGGTTCTAAACTTTTTTTCAGGAATAAAAAGAACCTTACACATGGGCATAGGTGATCAATGATTTTAGTGTAAAAAAAACCTTTTTTCTAAATATATTTCAAACAGTTTCAGTGATACCAGTCATACAGAATTTTATAAGGAGTTATCCACAGATTACGTCAGACATACGCAAATACCTGAATTTTCAAGAAAATAGTCAAGGTTTCAACTCAGAAAGATAAATTTGGAACGAAAAATGAAAAATTATATTTTAAGTTAAAATAAATAATTTTTAACCGAAAGAAGGGGAATTTTCGGCAAAATAGTTAAACTTTCACCCATAGTTAGTAATGTTCGATTAAAAATTAACTTATACCAATGTAGCATTTCTTTATATGACTCAAATATTGTGTTTACATAAATATGTATTTTTTGGTCAGAGGAAATGTTTCATTTGATTAAAAAATAAATTTTTCATAACAATTAAACATTTACTTCATTCATTTGGTGCATAAAGATCATGAATATGTAGAAATATTTTCAGATCCATTGATCGATTGTAATTTTAAGAATCTGAATAATCCTTATTTATCTTGAATGCGTTTGAATAATCGGAAGACAATACGTTTAAATTAAGGCAAGCTACTTCGCGTTTACAATTTCACAATATATGACCTTCTTATTATTTCAATAGATTTAAGAATGTAACACCATCACGTTATTTTATTAAACTCTTCTATTTTCCACGTTTCCCATTTTTATACCATTTTCTTAATCATGATACATAGTCCTAAGTGAATTCATTTATTTGCATCAAGCAATTAGTTTTTTTCACTACTGAAGTGGAAGATATCTCAACTAATCAAATTATTAATTGTCTATTACTCCTTGTAGGCTTAATTTCACACTTATTTGAGATGATGCTTAGGCAACGCGAATAGCTGTTATAAAGTTTGTTAAACATTTGCAATTTTCTATGAATAATGAGGAAATTGTGTTACCGAAAAAAATTTAGAAAATCAAAGCAGAACTCTGTTAAAAAGTAGCGCATAAGGATCCTGAATATGTATAATTAACATATGGGTTCATATTGATCCCTTAGTGATCCATTCTATCTTTAAAATTGTAAAAGAAGCTTATTTTTCTTCATTTTGTTTAAACAACGAGAAGGCATTTTTTTTAAATCGAAGCAGACTAGGTCTCGTTATCAATGTCACGGTATGGCCTTCATACTGTTTTAATAAAGATAAGAATACTACACCATCGCTTCGTTTTGTTAACCTTGTCTATTTTTCACGTTTTCCATGCTTCTAGTTTCTTGAAAATTATTATATTCGTAGTTCCAGATAATTTCATTTTAACCAAGCAATTATTTTTCCACTATTGAATCAGGAAATACATCGACTACTGGAATTAGTAATTTTCTACCAATCTGCAGTGGCTCAATTTTCGCTAATCAGGTCTAAAATTTTTACTAGTGCTTAGTTAAATTTTACTTATTTTGATTCAGAGAGCAAACAACCTCAGAAACTAAAATATGCACTAAATTTGATACGTATTCTCCTCGTGCCTGATTGAGAAAATAGATTTTTTTTCAATTTCTCTATTGATCTTATTTAAGCTTTTTGGTTAATTTTAAAACCCAATATTGCTGTACTCTGAAGATATGACAGGAAAGGTATTTGAAAAATAAGTAGTAATTTATTGCGTGTACTTTGTCTATAAATAATAGTAGTCCTGCTTAGAATGAATAGATACATTACAAGTTTAATATTATAAAGATTTTGAAATTTAAACAACATTTTTTATTATTTTTGAAATGTTATAAAATTTTAAAAATCTTCTGAAATTTCTAAAATATTCAAGATTTTCGTAATTTAGGAATTAACAACCATTTTTAATTTTTCAAAAATTGGGGAATTTTGGAGACTTAATTTTTCTTTCAATCTATACATAGAAAAATTTTGTAAATTTATCGAATTGAAAAAAAATTTGAAATTTTGAAAATTTTCCAAACTTTCCAAAGCTAAAAATAAAGAAATGCTTGAAGCTTTATTTTTATTGTAATAAGAATTTAGGAAATCTTATGTTTATGGTAAATTTCTTATGAAATAAAAATTCTGAAAATTTTTGAAATTTCATAAAAGTTTTAAAATTTTATAAAAATTTTGAATTTTTATAAAGATTTTAAAATTTAATAGAAGTTTTTAAATCCTATACAGATTTGAGAAATGTTGAGAATTTTGAAGGATTCAAACATTTTCAAAGTCTTTTTAAACATTTAAAAGTTCAAATTTGTTTATTATTCATGAAATTTTATAACATTTCAGAACCAAAATGAAATTTCTGAAATTTCAGTCATTCAGGAATTAATAATCATTTTCAATTTTTCAAGAATTGAGAAATTTTTGAAACTTTATTTTTCCTTGGAAATTCATCAAATTCAAAAAAATTTGACATTTTTAGAATTTTCCACATTTTCTAACCTTGAAAAACCACAAATTGTTTTATACTTTATTTTCATCAAAATATGAATCAAGGAAATTTTCGGAAGTTTATGGTAAATTTCTTATCAACCAAAAATTTCTATAACTTTTGAAATGTTATAAAAGTTTTGAAGCTTTATAAAGATTTTAAAATTTAATAGAAATTTCAAAACTTTGTGAAAATTTTGAATTCTATAAAACTTTGGGAAAATTATAAAAACTTTAGAAATTTGTAAATCTTTAAAGTTGTGATTTTCCTGGCACACTACTCTAGCTTCCTTCACGTCCATGCATTTTTTCATGCAAACTCTTGTGTCTTCTAACCATTCTTTCGGCGGTCTACCTCTGGGCATTCTGCCATTTACTTTACCTTTATACACTTGTTTGGTCAGTCGTTCATCTTTCATTCTTTCCAGATGAACAAACCATCTTAACTGATTTCTTTCCCATATGTCAACTATTGTCTCTCCTGTACCACATTCTTTGAGGATTATCTTCTTTCGAACGTTGTCCATCAGTGTTTTTCCGCATATTGTGCGAAGAGGTTTCATGCCGATCGCGTTAATTTTACTCCTGTCCTTCTCTTGACAGGTCCATGTCTCGCTGCCGTATAGTACAGTCGGTACGAATATAGAATTTTGTATGGCCATTTTAGCTTTTTTGATATGTTTTTATTTCTGAAAATGGACCCTGCTCTACCGATAACCTGCTTACCCTTATTTATGCGCCTATCTAACTGCCCATCTATTTTCCCCTCTCTAGTGAATACGCTGCTCCGATATATACGTACTTGTCAACTTGTTCTAATCTCTCATCATTTAGGACAATGTTGCACATTGTTTTCTCACTCTTTCCCTCAAATACCATGATTTTTGTTTTATTTACGTTAATTTTGAGTCCCATGTCCTTCATGCTTGTATGAAGTTTATTCAACATTCTTTGCAAGTCCTCGACTGATTCTGCCATAACCATCATTTCACCATGCATCCCCAGATTTTATTCCTACAACTGCCGTACCACATACTTCGGTCGCAGTTTTAACGATGCTATCCCGTAGCAAAGTCCACATGCTCTTAGAAATCCAAAAAATCTATCCCTAGAACTTTTAACAAAACAGCTTGGCACTTCCTCCATGTAAAACAGTTAAGAAATTTTGAAAAAGTTCAGAAAAGTCCGAGGTATGCTTTCAAGCAAATAATAATTTTCTAAAATCCCAAAAATCCACCCCAAGTATTCATAACGAAACAGGTCCAGAGATTCTTTACGTAAAACAGACAATAAATTTTTGAATCAATAATATTCACCAAAGTGACCTTCAAAAAAGTCCAAAGTATGCTTGCGATCAAATATTAATATTTAAAAATCCTAAAAATCCGCTCCTAGTATTCATAACAAAACAGGTTCCAGGATTCTGCACGTAAAACAGACAATTTTTTAGCAGATAATAGTCCCAAAATTAACCTTCGGAAAAGTAAAAAATAAGCTTCGAATCCCATAATAATATTCAAAATTAACAAACATCTACCCTTATTACTCTTAACGAAACAGGCCCAATAGATTATGCAATTAAAAGCGAACATAATTTTTTTAGCTGATAATATTCACAAAATTGAGCTTCAGAAATGTCCAAAGTATGCTTGTAACCCCGTACTAATATTAAAAAATCTGTAAAATCCACCCCTTGTATTCCTGAAGAAACAGGTCAAAAGATTCTCCACGTAAAGCTGACAATAAATTGTTAAGCTGATAATATTCACAAAATTATAACATAATAATATTAAAAAATCTCAAAAATCCGCCCCTAGTATTCTTAACGAAACAGGTCCAAATATTCTCCACACAAAACCGAAAATCGATTTTTTAGCAGATAATGGACACAAAATTGACCTTCAGAAAATTCCAAAGTTTGCTTTTCACCCCATAGTAATATTAAAGAATCCCAAAAATCTACCCCTAGTACTCTTACCGAAAAAAGTTCTGAAGATTCTCCATGGAAAATAGATGGAAAATTAAATGTACAAACAGTACAAACGACGTACAAACCTATGCAACAAGAAAATTTGAAAAATTTTAATATCGGGGGGCTGCCACAAAATTTTGTTTTGTCTCTGTCAAGGCAACCAAGAGGGTAAAAACGAAAATATGAAATGTACAAACAGTACAAACGACGTACAAACGTATGCAAAAAGAAAATTGGAAAAATTTAAATTTCGGGGGGCTGGCACGAAATTTTGATTTTTGTTTATCTAGGCAACCAAGATGGTACAAACAAAAATGTTTGATGTACAAACAGTGCAAACGACGTACAAACGTATGCGAAAAGAAAATTGGAAAAATTGAAATTTCGGGGGGCTAGCACGAAATTTTGGTTTGTGGTTATCTAGGCAACCAAGAGGGTACAAACGAAAATGTTGGATGTTTAAACAGTACAAACGACATACAAAGTTATGCAAAAAGAAAATTGGAAAAATTCAAATTTCGGGGGGCTGGCACGAAATTTCGATTTGTCTCTATCTGGGCAACCAAGAGGGTAAAAACGAAAATATGAAATGTACAAACAGTACAAACGACGTACAAACGTATGTAAAAAGAAAATTGGAAAAATTTAAATTTCGGGGGGCTGGCACGAAATTTTGATTTGTGTTTATCTAGGCAACCAAGATGGTACAAACAAAAATGTTGGATGTACAAACAGTGCAAACGACGTACAAACGTATGCGAAAAGAAAATTGAAAAAATTGAAATTTCGGGGGGCTGGCACGAAATTTTGGTTTGTGGTTATCTAGGCAACCAAGAGGGTACAAACGAAAATGTTGGATATTCAAACAGTACAAACGACATGCAAAGTTATGCAAAAAGAAAATTGGAAAAATTCAAATTTCGGGGGGCTGGCACGAAATTTCGATTTGTCTCTATCTGGGCAACCAAGAGGGTAAAAACGAAAATATGAAATGTACAAACATTACAAACAACGTACGAACGTATGCAAAAAGAAAATTTGAGAAATTTTAATTTCGGGGGGATGCGTGAAGTTAGCCCCCCGAAATCAATTTTGCCCCTTATTTGGTAACCAAGAGGGTACAAACGAAAATGTTGAATGTACAAACAGTACAAACGACGTACAAACGCATGTAAAAAATAAAATTTTAAAAATGTGAACTTCGGGGGGCCAACTTCACAGGGGTAGTTACTATTAGTAAATTTAGTTTTTACAGACAATGGATGAATGAAGTAAAAAAAGGCGTGCGAATAATAAATGACGTTTACGTGTGAAAAAACATTGAACGATCAGTGGAGTTATAAGGAGTAGATTTGAGGACATTGAAGAAGATTCGAGTGACGATAGTGATGAGCATGGTGAGTTACGAAAATTATAGCATTGACTCTTAGATTTCAAAAATGATTAATTATCTGGTTTAAAAATGCCTATTATCTCTATATGTGACGTTGCATATTTAATAAAGCTAAATATTTTGTCAATGCTGAATGACTCGCATTCTAACCTCAAAACTACCTAGCCTCATCTTATACTCAATAAACACTAGAATTCAATTTTTTTGGAGACTTATCTTTTTTCAATTGAAGTGTGTCTGCCAGAGTAAACAACTATCTAATCCTAATACTTTTTGCCTCAAACGAATTTTTTGAATTCTACCTCAGCAATCAAAAAGTCCATTTTAGGTTAAATGTATTAAAATTAGAAATTTCTTCGTTCTGCAGACACACTTAAATTTAAAAAAGAGGAGTAGCATCTTGAAAATATCCAATTCTAGTATTTATTGAGAAAAATAAAGTACTACATTTTGAAGGTATATCTTGACTTATATTTTATATCATTATTTTATTTTAGAACCCAATGAAGACGACAATATCCGCCAAATTGAACGATTTCGTGAAGAGGTAGGTTCCGGAGCAGATCATTTTCAGAGTGATTCAGAGCACTTCAATCATTCACATAATTCTGAAGCAGGTGAATAAGTAAACTTTAAGATCTGTTCAAATATTATTATTTAGAATAACAGTTAAAGTTTAAATTTTTCAAATTGAAAAAGTGAATTTTAGTTCGAAATTTTGAAAGCTTTTGAGGTTAGATTTCAGTTTATGTGAGCATACATAGTCCATTTCCTCTTTATAATTTAGTATTAGAATCAGCCCTATCCGACCACTGAGAAAAGTAGTTGTCGCTTACACTGAGCGAAGAATTCCCGTGTAGTTCGGGTTTACACCCCAATAGTTCGGGTGGTTTCTCTTTTTTTTTGTTTCACACGAAGGTTTGGTGCGCTTGCACTACTGAGACGTGCGATCACCCGAACCATTCGGGTGCTCAACCGAAACAGCAGCAACCGAAGTGGTGGGGGGCCCGCCCCAATATTTGGGGAGCTTGCACGAATGATTCGGGTAGTGGCACGAATGATTAAGGTCGTTAGATAACTGGAATCAATTAAAAATCTTAGACGTTGATGATTACAGTTCAACCCTGTCCTAAAGCACTACATGTACATTATCGAGTTTTCGATTATGTGATTTACCTAATCTTAGAATGCTCCGTTAGTATAAATATGAGTGATGAACAATAAATTCGACATAACCTAGAAAGAGTGACATTGGGGAAGAACCTGATGTTCATCAGCTGCGGCCATTAGCGAATATGCGCAAACGTCGAACGCGCAACATCCAACGCGGTTGACGACTCGAATCTCCTGAATCATTTGTGCAAGCTCCCCAAGTATTGGGGCGGGCCCCCCACCACTTCGGTTGCTGCTGTTTCGGTTGAGCACCCGAATGGTTCGGGTGATCGCACGTCTCAGTAGTGAAAGCGCACCAAACCTTCGTGTGAAACAAAAAAAAAAGAGAAACCACCCGAACTATTGGGGTGTAAACCCGAACTACACGGGAATTCTTCGCTCAGTGTACAAGTTCCACTTCACGGGTGAAGTCGAGGCGGCGCGTCGATCGTCCTGTTCCAGAAAAGCATTGGTCTTATGAAAAAGTCAATAATTAATATTAAATAAAAACATTCCCGATCATTTCAGTTTGCAAAATTAAGACCAACAACTCTTTGATGGGTAATTGATATTCGAAAAATATAAAAGTCATTGAAATCTAAAAGGATTATTGAAAAAACATTGTTTTAAAAGTTCTATATATCGCAGTATTCTCAAAATTTCATATAATGCAAGCAACATTTAAAAACGTTAAGCAATTTATATTCATAATATTTTGATTTATTCTAATGGCACTTTAATATAAAATTATTAAAATTAGAACTTTATATATATTTTTGTTAATAACAATATGTATTTAACATGTGGAAGTAAGTATGTTTTTTTTGATGAAATGTTTAATAGGTACTATATATTAGGAATAACATTTATTAATAACAAATATAAATTAATTTTATAATAAATTGGAAGTCAGAACCCTATTGATAAAATAAAAGTCCTAAGATAAAACGAAATATTATAATAAAAAATGTAACAAGAAAAAATTATAATATAAAAATATTAAAGAAGATTTTTTTTGGCTAAATATAACAAGCCAATTAAAATTTTTGTGTAGAAATATTTCTATAATTCAAACACATGTTTATTGTATCATATTTTGTTATCAAGGAATAAAATAAACTTTCTTTTACAAAATATACGTTGAAAAAGAGGGGGGGGGGGATGAATTAAACGAATAAGTAAATATTCGCAAAATCAACAAATTCAGTATATTTTTCTAAGATGCACAACTAAATAACATACAATATTAGTACTATCATACACCTGGGACTAAATAAGGTCTCTTTAAACCCACCTGCAACAAATAACAAATTCTAATATTATATTTAATAATAACCTAATCGAGATATTCATCGTTTTCTTTTGGATTTTGATAGCGTTTATTGTCTTACTTTGGAACACATAGAAAAATATAAAAAAGCTTCAAAATTAATAAAATGGCGGTGGCTCTTCTACAAAAAATGAAAAGCTGCTTTAAAAAAAAATCCACACTTATATTTTCTGCCAATTTTTTGTTGAGTGTTTAGTTTCATAATGAAGATATTTTGTCGGTTTTATGCGGGCTAAATAACTTTTGTCGCCAGCAGAATTTTTTTTATATGATCAAATTTTCTAATTTTTCTTGTAAACAACGACAGACATGAAGAAATTTTGAGATAAAACTTTGTACGTCTAAAAAAGTTCTATGCAAATAGCCCCTTGCTCTTTTACGATATTTTGCATCATTTGCGAGAATAATTCAACAATTAAATTTGTAGGAAAAAAATAATTATCGCATCCTCAAGAATGGTTTAGCCCGCATAAAGCTGATATGATGCCTTTCTTCTATTAGCAGAAACTTTGTTTAAATATTGGGAAGAATGAAAAGGTGCCGTTTTCCAGAAAATCTTTTATTCATTTCATAAAATTTTGAGAACATGAAAAAAATATTTTCTGGAAAATCCCAGCTTTTTATTCTTCGCAATCTTTTTGAAAAGTTTCTGCACAAATATCGCAAAAGAGCAAGGGGCTATTTGCATAGAACTTTTTTAGACGTACAAAGTTTTATTAAACATTTTTTCATATCTGCTGTCGTTGTTTGCGAGAAAAGTTCGAAAATTCGATTTTATCAAAAAAAAATTCTCCTGTAAACAAAAGTTATTTAGCGCCCATAAAACTCACAAGATATCTTCCTGATGGAAGTAAAAATTCAACAAAAAATTGGCAAAAAATATAAGTGTGGGTTTTTTTGAAAAAGCGACTTTTCATATATTTAGAAAAACCGCCATTTTATTAATTTTAAACCTTTTTTATATTTTTCTGTGGATTTCAAAATAAGATAATAAACGCTATCAAAACAAGAAGAAAACGATAAATATCTCAATTAGGTCAAAAATTATTGAGGATTATAAAGAATTCGGAGTTTTTGAAAAACAAAGCACAAAATTCGAATAGAACTTCGTAGACATCTTTTTTTGCAAATTGTAAACACACATATCGCCTAATTTTCTCTGAAAAACAACGTATGTTTTCCAACATAAATTTTGTGAAGCAATTAAGAATTAGTTTTTATAATTTAATAAATAATTCTTGTTTAGGTTCTATAAAATTGCTTATTACAATAAACTCTTACATTACTTTTGTATAAAGACAAAACACTGACATTTCCTGTTCTGTTAACTTATGTGTGTCACAATTTTTTTTAATTTTTAATTTGACTTCTATTTAAATTATTCTTTAATAATATGTGAAGGATTTGTATCCCGAATTACAAAAGGGCACTATACACGACCTGCCCTTGTAACGACCCATATTCAACTGGTCAAAAGATTCATGAAAACACACTACATCTCACTATTAACACCAAAAGCCATAACAATAAGTTAAGAACCGCTGTTTCATTATTTTAAGAGTTTTGACACATAAGACTCAACGTTTTTCTGGAACAGGACGAATGAGGCGCTATCTGGTGGCTAGCGGATGAGTTCACCCGTCATGTGGAACTTGTAAGATTGTCAGCGACAACGGCTGCTGTACAAAAAGTCGGGGGGTCGGATAGGGCTGATTAAAATTACGCTGTTTGCGTAACTTATAAGCATTAATATAATTTTCTGTTAGCGATTTGTTTTCAAAATTCAACTGGATCTCTACAAACAAATTCGTGTAATTATTATTGTACAATTATTGTGGCGCATATGTAGAATTTTTTTTTTAGTTTTAATATTTTTCTATAATTTGTTGTCAAGTTAGGCAAACTTGCTACAGTCGTCAAATGTAACACGTTCATTTATGTAAATTAATATATTATTACACAACACATTTTTAGTCATAAAAATTTTATAATACTTAAAATTTATAATTGAAGGGCTGCAGAATAGAACTAGGTAACCACGTACACCGTGTACCACCGTACACTCACGAAACATCTGAGATGTTTATGCAATTTGTTAAGGACAGACTTAATCCCCTGAACAGCTGGCCATTATATACAGTGAAATTAGTTGGACGAGCAAGTGAGTATCATAAATTCTACATTTTTTCTTCAAAGTATCAACTTCATACAGGTGTTTTACGATATTGTAAAACCTTAAAGAGACAAGGATGCTTAAAAACTGTGTGTTAAATAAAACATCTTTTTTATTTAAGAACATTTCTTTAATAAATAAAATCGTTGTTCCGAAGTTTTCAAAAAAATTAAAAGGATCTATTTTACATTTCAAAAACATTCTGTATTATAAATAATCTCTAGTGACTTACAAAAGAGGAATTTTTTCATTAATTTTTTTACAAAGTTCTAACCATGTTAGTCTAGTGCTACAAAAATATTATTAAAAGCACATCATTTTTTTGAACTTTTTCTCATTGGAACACACTGCTGTACCCTCAAAATCGTACTAAACATTGAAGACAATACAAAATATATTTTAAATACGAACTAGCTCACACTACGCAAATGAATGTAAAGAGAAGGAGTAGTATCTTGCTATTCGCCCAAATATTCTGAACGAATAAACACTGGAATGCTGAAAATACGACCAAAATATAAATTTCGTTCTGTTAAATTAATAATTTAATTGATTTAAGGATCGTAGTCTCTGCGAGATAGAAAAGGGAGCGTTAACGTATTACGTAACATTGAAAGGGGGGAGGGGATTCGTGTTTGGTTTCGGTCTTTTATGTGAGGGAGGGTTTTTTGTTTGATTACGTTGAATTTTTAATTGCATGTTCCATCTTAAAAATAGTTTTATATCTTTTAGTGACTTTTTTCAGTTTGTTTTTCTGTTAATAAGGATTTGCAATGTTTCTGCTCCATCAATTGTTTAAATCAAAATTTACGAATAAGTATAATTTTATTCATCATGAAATTTGTATCTAAATTTATCTAAGCATTATTATTAAAGAAGAATATTTAATTTCTTAATAATTTTTTAATATTGAGAAATAATTCTGCCACTGAAATTTTGCTAACACACTGTATTTGGTTCATATTTTTATATTGTCAAAGAGATGAAAATTAAATCGTCCGCAAACAGTTATTTTGAAGAATTCGAAAAAAATTAAGAAGATTTTTAGTAATTTTTGAACAGTTCAAATGATTTCTTAAAATTTCAAAAAAGAGTGTTGAAGATTCATAAGCAGAATGTTTCAATGTTGCAGGATTCAGAAACAAAAAAAATCAACTAAATTCAAGACATATTTAGGGAATTTAAAGAATCGAAAATAATTTAAGACTTGAGAAGATTTTTTTAATTAAAAAAAGAAAGTAGATTTCTAAAGGTTTCTGACAAAAACTTTATAAGCGTTAAAATAAGTTTTAAAGTTTTCAAGAGAATAACAAATTTTACTGAAAATTTCTGGAAAAATTTGAAATGATTGTTTAGAAAAATTAGGTTCTAAATAAGTTTTTTTATATAACAAAATATTTCTGAAACTGTGGAAGATTTTAAGCCAATTTTTAAACAAATTTAATGATTTTAGAAAATTAAAAAAACTTCAAAAGTCCTAAATATATTTTAAACTGACTCGAAATTTCCCCAATATTTTTCAACCACGTATAATAAAAGAAAGATTTGAATTAGCTAAATTTTTTTTTCGAAATACGTAACTTCATGGAAAAATTTTTGCAGATCCTGTTTGATTTGAAATAGATTTGTTCCGGATATATAGGTAATTTATATTAAATATTAAATTATATTGAATTCTATTAAAATATCCAGTGTTGAGTTACGTTCAATTTATTAAAAAAACTGTTGAGTGATTCTTAGTTATAATTAACAAAACTTGAAATAGTTTTTTTTTTAATTAGCACATATCTTACGCAATTTCAATAAATGTATGAACAAAAATAATATTTCAAAAGCATTCATTTTTGCATCAAAGTATTTTTTTTATTTCATTCAAGATAACACTTCCATAAAAATCCTTTTATTTGTTTAGAAAACGTTTATAAGCGAAAACAAATTTTTGTGAAATATGAATCATCTGGGTTTTAATGCTTTTGAAAAAGTGTTCTGAGTAAAAATTTTGGTATTCAGAAAAGAAATGTATTTTATTTTTTATTTTTTTATTCAAGAACTGAGATTAAGCATTAGAAATTGACTGTGTTTTAGAAACGTATGAAGATGGGACGAACAAACTTTTACTGCTCGAGGACACTGATAGTATACCATTAAGCTATTTCCCTTTCGGCGAGCCTCAAGGGGTAAGCGTGACACTACCCGATTCGGGTAGTGTTTCTAGGTGGATAGTTACTTGTAGTAAATAACTACAAGTGTGGGCTCACCACACCCACGACCGCCAACAGCAACGCAGTAGTATCAGACGGTCACCCATCCAAGTACTAACCGCGCCCAACACTGCTTAACTTCAGTGATCTAACGGGAACTGGTGTTTCCAGCGTGGTATGGCCGTTGATAATATTGTTTATACGGCGGATTCCAATTTTAATTTTCAAGAAAAAGCGGAATATATAAAAAATAAATACAAGGAAAGAGTAAAGCAGAGTGATTTCCCGAAAATCCTCTTACAAAGCACATCAATATCATCATCGTCCTCAGATGATTGTGACTCTTCGTGGGAGAAAGAGGAATTAAAATCGCTTGTCGAGTCAGGAACAAAAAAAGTGGTCAAGTATAAAAAAAACGTGATGAAAAAAGGCAAAAATGGCAGTAAATCTAAAGCAAAAGGTATTAAACCATCGAGCGCTGAAAACTGCGACCAAAGCCGTCCTATACTTGTGGAAAAACCAATTGAAAATAAAAAATTCGAATTTATAAAGATACAAAGCCAAGATATCTGTCCATCAGAGTCAAGAAAATCAGAGGTACCGTTATATTTGGATCAAATATTTAATCCACACTGGCAGCCACATAATAATTCTAAAGACCAGATACTAAATATGTAACATGGAACAAAATTTAAGTAGTGGAGAATCGACTTCTAATAACTTGGCCAACATTATAAACAATAATGACAAGAATTGTAACGGAAACAATCATCAACCTACTCACAAAGGTTAAGTAATTTATTTCATTCCTTTTTCGAAGTTTTCTCTCCCAAGAGTGAAATACGTGTCATATAAAGTCTGCGAATAATTTTCAATTTAATATTTCATACTCAAATTGCGAAAAAATATTCTAAAAGTTATATTTATAATTTTTAGCAGTTGATCAAGAGCAATTAGGTTTCCACGAACATTATTTTCTGATTTCCGTTACATGATTATAATAGCAATTTTCGATTCATATGGACGCACTTACCAAAATAGACAAAAAGATGAACATAAATTGAAAGTCAAAAGGGGATGTATTTGTTCAGGTTAAGCACCACAAAGAATGCAATTAAAAATACATAAATCATTAGTTTATGAAAAATATTATCAATATGAATTAACTTGATATTAAATTGTTTGTTTAGATACGCAACTCATATTAGCTGCAATAAAGGGAGTCAGTGTAAGTCAAAAAGAAATTTGAGATAGGCAAGAGCGTAATGAAGAGATGATGTGTGCCTTAGCTAAAAAAGTGGGTCTTTTGCCAAATTCACAAGGTTTTATTGGCAGTAACAATCTGCAACTTACTTTTAAAGAAGTTTCTGAACTTAAAGAATTCGATGATGAGTTAAATGAAGAAGCATTCAGAAATCAATTTGTAAGTTTTAAAGGAACATATTTTATTGTTGGAGAACCAGGTTTCTAAAAAGATACAGGTATTTATATAAGAAATTTTGTTTACAGATTTTATCGCTACACTCCCTCGTGGATAAGGATTTAAGTGTCTGAAAGAGTGTCCTAAACATTTTAAGAAAATACTTTTCGAAACACCTGGCTTCACAATTCACAAACGTCAGAAGAATGGCAAACAAGCTATTGCTAAAAGATTATAAGATTCATCAATATATTTTAGGTATGCAAAAAAAAGTATCCTTTCAAGGCTAATTTTCGGTATTGAAACAGTCCTCCAAAAATATAGTCTCGGGTGGCTCCATTCTAATGCCACTTTATTTTGATGCCGCTAAGTGACGTTTTAGTACAACTTTTTTGGATCAAAACAGGACTGAAGTGAGAATCAAATTTCAATGACGTAACATATCACATGGGAACGTCAAACGTCAGTGAACTGTCACTGTAACTTTGTTGTTGTTTTTTTGACGGTTATATGGCTTTCGTCATGTATAGTTGTTACAAACTTTTAAAAATGTAACAATAAAACGGTTTCTTTATGCAATTATTGTGAAAATGGCACTGCGGAGTTTTCTACTGGTCTTTTTATGTTTATTTATCACATTAATTATGCCGAAGTGTATCGATCCGGGGTGCAAATCAGGTTGCAAAAGTGAAATCAGAGAACATGAATATGAAAAATTAATATTTTCGTCGTTCCCGAAGACCCAGCTATTAAAGCTTTATGACAAAAAGCTTTAATTCGGAAAATGTGTATGGTGAAAGCTGACCAGTTCGTTTACAGTAAACATTTTTTAAATGAAGACGTTCTCCACGAGAAAATCCTAAAAGGACCCAATGGCACTATTTTGAGAAAGGTAAGTGATTATGTATTTACTGAAAAACTGAAATCAGAATTTATAGATGAAACAAAAGTAAATTCTTTTTTATTCAATAAACTGTATTTCCCGTGCAGAAATATAAACGTGGGCGTGCTAAGGCACTGACCAGTTTTCCATACTTCTGACGTGGCCCTGGTCGGGTAAACTGGCAAGGGCCATACATGGCGTGTAACGCTTTTGCAGATCTTTGCCCCACTTAGGGAAAACTTGTCAGCGCCTGCCCAGCTTTTCTGGGCTTTGCCCCACTTTTAAAAATTATAATAATAATAATAATAAACAAAAACTTTCCTTATGAAAGAAAATTTATTTTATTCAGTATAATGCTACTGAAAATACATATTAGATTATAATTGTTCAGTCTTTGATGGTACAAACAAACTCTTTTTGAAGACCAACAATATTTTAGCAATTTGTTTGAATTGTAACGTTTTAAATTATGCAAAAACCTTATAATTTCACTGAACTTTTAATTTCATTACGAAAAGAAAATTCGCTTTTTATCAAATTTAAACTATTTCAAAAATTATTCATAAGTTTGAAATTAACAAGTTTGATATTCACTTAAATATACATCTAATAATTGAATATGAAATTGAAAATCGATCCATAAAAAATCACTTGAAAGCAAAATTCTCAAATTAAGTTTAAAATATTACCTCACAATTGCTTCCTACTAATTATATAAACTGAAAATACATTTTTTTGCGTTCTAAAGCCTTTTCGTCACGCGCTCTTTGCGCCCACCATCCCAGGCTTTAACATTTGATAAAACAATCGAAATCCCTTCGTTTGCTGTCTTCTCAGGAACTGCTTTTTGAGATTTCTGGTCGAAATGCGTCTGCACAATGGAATCTATTAATAAATGAAAAAAAGCAAGGTAAATAATAATTCTCAGTACATATATTAACTTTTTATTAAACAACAGTAGTTTTTAGATCAAATTAAAAGTGTTCAAGATATTGAGAAACAAACTTCTTACAATTAATAAATTATTAGGAACAATATTATATAGTCTTACCAATCACACACCGATGAAATTCGTGATCCTTAAGTAACAGCTTTTCCCCGGATTTTTTAGTGTTCGTAAATAACATCGCCAGATATATATTTCTTCCAAATATTTAACTTCCAAATATTTAAATTAATTTACCTTCTGCAAAATTATCAGGATCAGCTATCACATCACTTTCACTGGACGAATTTCGATCAAGTTCTTGTCTTGCACGATGTTTCTTAACACGTATTCGACCTAAGTCTAGAGTGTTTCTTCTTTTCTTATCCATTATGTTTCAGCCATTAGCGTACAAAATATTTATAAAAAACTATTTACTAAAAATATTAATGATATCATCGATACACATAACAACTGCACCAAACATTCAAACTATAGGTTAGGTTGATCAAACGTTCGTCGACGGGCGCGACATGACAGATGTGTGGCGTAACAGAGTATCTCTCGTGAATTTCGACTTGGGGCAAGCCTCCGCAAAACTCCACAAAATTTTTTTTTACATATTCATATGTGGGAGTCATTATATTATTTTCAATTGGGAACAACAACAGTGTGTTTATAATTACTGACAGATATTTATATTTTAATGCCCCATTTGTGCCGCATCATAATTTTATTATTTTTATTGAAAATAGAAAAACTGGTGTGGGCCTTGTCAGCGCCACTTTTAAAATGGGGCAAAATAGGGCAATTTCTATACGGGTTATTAGGTATTTTCACTCACTACTCGTTTAAAAAAAGCAACATTAATTTAAGATTTTCGTCGCATGAATTGTTAAAGAAGAAAATTGAGGTTAGTATCATACATTTTGTAGCCTTCTAATTTAATCATGAAATTAACGTCACTTTTTTGGTATCCTACTCAAGTAAGACATTGACTATATTAACTTGGTACATATTTTTTATTCTGAAAATTACTAAAAATATGAATAAATTGTGTTTATTGTTGCACTAGCTGACGGGAAAACAAACCGAATTTTTTTGAAACGAGTAATAAGTGAAAATACCTAATAAAATTTCTAAATAAAAATGACTCCTTTTTCTTTGTAAAAAAATAATCCAAAACTACAGTCGAATATTTGAAATTAGATTTATTCGAATATTCGAACAAGTCGAATTTTGAAGATTCAACTTGAATTTTTTATCCATTTTTTACAAAAAAAAAAAGTTATTTTGATTTTAAAAATTGTAATAATTCAAGGAAATCAAAGCAGTTTAATGTACAGTTAAATTGTTTTCCATTTTGAAAAATCCAATGTTCCAAGCGTTCTTGAATTTGTATTAAAAACTCGAATAAACGACTGCACGGCTCTAATAAAAATCTTACAATATTTTAGCTTGGTTAGAAAGTCTATTTGATTTTAAACATATAACATTTAAGATTTCGTTATTTGTAATAGAAAATAATATTTTATGATGTATCATATTAATTGTTTGTAATATATAGATATAATAATTATATTTATTATATGGGTTATTCTCCACGCAGAGGGCACTTTCGAAAAAAGTAACTTTAAAAAAAAATATTTTGTCAAAATGATTTTTTTAGTAAAAATTAGGTTCATTACCATTAAAACAATAACTTATAAAAGTAATCACGCTAAAAATTTATTTGAAAGGCTTGTGGAGCCTTTTGACGTCGCACCCATTTTCCATCTCTCTTGTAACTAGAATTATTCCTTAATAAAGTAAAAGAATGCAATTAAATTTTGATAAATGAGAAGTTGTATTATAGAATATATATATATATATATATATATATATATATATATATATTAGATGTAAAAAAAAATATTTTTCATTTATTGAATAAAAAATATTTTAACTAATTTTTTAAAATTGAAATGAATAAATTTTTGATTATGATAGTTTAAAGACTAAAAAATAGGTAGAAATAAAATTGCTTTGCTTTGTAAATATAATAATATGATTATTCGAAATTATGTATCAACCTTATAAAAACCCTTGGAATCTTTTAAAATATCCTATAATGTTACAGGTCCTGTAAAATCCTTCTGTATCTTCCAAAATTCTTTAAAATAGCAAGCAAATTTTTCGAATCCCTTAAAATTAAAAAACCATCGGAAATCTCTTGAAATTGTTTAATTTTTTTCGAGAATGCGTTGGAATCTCTTAAAATACCCTAAAATAATTCAAAGTCTTTGAAATTCCTATAAACTATTGAAATAAATAAAAAAAGTTCTAGGAATCTTTTAAAATTTCCTAAAATATTTCAAATCCTTTGATATTTTTTGAAATCCCTTGAAACTTTTTGAAGCTCTTGAAAGTTCCTGCGAATCTTTTACAATACCCACAAATATTTCAAATCCTTCAAAATCCCATTAAATTACTGGAATCCATTAAAAAATTCTTTGTAATCTTTCAAAATAATCTAAAATATTTAAAATCCTTTTTAATCTTTTGAAATATTTTTAAAGATCTTAAAAATGCCAAGGAATTTGAAAAAATACTTTAAAATATTCCAAATCCTATCATTATTCAATTGTCAATTAATCCTCAGGATCAATGAAATAGAAACTTTAAAAAATTTTGAAAAAATCCATCGAATTAAGTAGAAGTGAGTGAATTCAGAAGAATTTAAGTGAATTTTGAAAATTTAAAAGAATTCCAAAAAAATAAAAGAATGCGGGATAAATTGATAAGAATTCAGGTTGAATTCCAAGAAAATAATTTAAAATCTCTTCAAATCTTAGAAACCCTACGAAATACCTCACCTGTTTTGAATCAATTCTTCAAAATCCACTAAATGTACAGATTTGTATAACTTTCATAAGTGAACTAAATCGAAAAATATTTTTTTAAATACCAATATAATAATAAATTATGTATATTATTTAGAGGTTATGTTTCTTTGAACCAGGTATACTCAAAAATTTTACCTTAGATGTTGCTTTATTTGAGCTTTAGTCTCTTCAATGGCACTTTCATTAATTTTGTTCGCCATTCTCTTGTCGCCTTAGCTTTTTTTTCTTTTTTTTAATCTTTCCTCTTCTTTTAAAAGTTTTGATGGTAGATTCGATTTTTGACTCTTACTTTTGTCCATTTCGCTGTATTTTTTCTCCGAGTTTCTCTGTTAATTTGCTCCGAGTTTAATTAACAAAATAAGCACAATTTCCAAAAAACATGTATAAGCAATTAATGATAATCGGAATATTTGTTTCAGTACAGTTTTCATGGGTTTTTGTATGCCCTTTCTATTGATCAGAAATATTTTCTCAATAAATAATATTTTGCCTTCAAAAATGAAATCCACAAAAAAATTTGATTTGTTTTTCTTTTTGTAAAACACATATTTTGTTATCTTTTTATCCCGAATGAAAGTTTAAGTTTCTGCCTGTAAGAGCTTTCAGGTTAACTAGTTGGAATTTTTATTTTTAATTACAAAAATGAGCAGTGTTTGAGGTTCGAATCTTCTGAGTTGCGAATTTATAAATTAATATAAAATTAAATCGCACAAATAAAATTTTTCCTCTTTTTATTTCAGTCTGAAATTTTCAGGAACTGTTCGTAGGAAATTCGAACTGTACGTAAGAAACTTCGAAATTTATTCATATATTTCTCATAGAAATAAGGATTTAATGTTTCATTTTTTTATCTCGTATCCGAGACCTAGCTACAAGTTCGTGACTTCTTCACGGATAAATTTTTTCCGTGTAGACATAACTAGGGACGAAAATTATTCATAACAATTACAATTGTGTTTCTTTATCGCGGTTTCTGAAAAAAGTTTTAGAATTAGTTATTAACCAAATAACAGTCTGCTAATAACTTAAAGAAACGCATTTTTTTTTCTTAAAAAATGCCCAAAATTATAAAGATTTGTTCAAACAATTGTTGTTAACAAAAAAAATTATTGATTGTCATATAAGCTTCCTAAAAGTTTAGAAATTAGTAAATAAATTTGCGAATGACTGTCAATCACCGTGAATCCATTTTCCGATATATTCAGAATGTTATTAGCTTTAATTTAAAGGAAAAACTGTTGAAAATTCAACTGTTCTGTAGAAAATTCATTCATCAATTTGGTTGAAAGTTGAACTAATGTATTAAAAATTCATTTTATTTGTAAGATTCACCTCTTTGGTTATATATTTAAGAATTTTGTTGGAATTTTTTCTTGTTGCCTAAACTTAAATTTTTTATGTGCAAATTTAGGGATTTCATTTTTGGTAAAAAATTTTTCCTTCATAAGTTAAAATTTTAACTATTTGGTAGAAAATTCATGTCTTTTCTTAAAAATTCGTCATTTCCGGTCAAAAATTTTATTATTTTGTTAAAAATTCAACTATGTTGTTAAAATCATCATTTTTGTTGTAATATTCAACTGTTTTAATTAAAATTCGTCTTTTTCGATTCAAATTTCATCTTTTATGGTAGAAGAGTTATCTTTCTTAATTTAAAGCGAACTTTTTTGTTGAAAATATACCTTTCTTCTCAAATATTTGTCTTTCTAGCTTTAGTGGCAGGACAAGTAGTCGCTGGCTTCATATACAATATATGCAAAAGACTTTACACAAATGTAAATGTTATTTAATATAAATGTTTACAATGAATGTAATATGAATTTTATTTTTTTTTTTTATTCAGAATCCGTATTGAGTCTAAAATAAATTGATTAATACATACACTGAAAAAAAACGTTTTCAACCAAGTAAATTCATTTATTTGAATAATATTGCTTGCATCACGAAAACATTCTTTCAGAGTGGTAATTTTTATTTGAACCAGACACATATCTTTTGTTGATTTGAGGAATTGAATACTTGAGCTGTATTCCCTTGATTAAAATAGGAAATAATTTCCTTGACTCAAAAGGTCTAGCTTCGTTGAAATCTGCTTATATCTTCAAAGTATTATTTATTTGATTCAATGATTTCGATTCTTTGAATTAATCAGAACACGTTTGAATCAATTAATTTGTCCATATTGGAATCAAGTCTTTTGAGTTTGTTAAAAAAATAATAATTATTTAATTCAAAAGAATATTAGTTATGACAAAAATATATTTATTTGATACAAAGAGTTGATATTTAAATGAATGAATAAAGCATTTGTTTAGATGAATAAAATATAGTGTTTACCTAAATATGTATTCTTTTAGTTGGAGGAAATGTTTTATTTGATTGGAAAAATAAATTATTCCTAACAAATAAACATTTATTTCAACAAAATAATTATGTCATTAAATTAAACATTCATTTGGTGGAAGAAATTTTCCTTTTAATGTAAAATACGATGGGGACAATTCCAAACATAGCAAATAGCGAAAAAAATGTTGATTTTAAACATTTTTCTTTCTAATTCTCCGTGCAAATTTTTCTCAGTGGCATCAGGCCTCAGGTTTGATGCAAAATGGTCAGTGAAAGAAAAAAAATTGTCGACATGTCAAGTTGTTTGTTACAAACAAATGTTTGCAACAAATAGCCAGTATGATGGATTATGTTTTTGTGAAGTATATTTATGCATCGAAATCGCTCGTTAAGAGCAACGAGGTGAAATGTGCTCATAAAAATGTGGTATCCGATATCATTTGTTAACTTTAATAACAAATAATATGAACAAATGCATGATTTGAACAGTTTTAGGGAGAAGCGAACTGAATTTTCTTCTGATTGTCTTCGAATCTCATTGCCTGTGATGCACATTGATGTATTTCGCAGGCAATGAGACTTAAAGACAATCAGAAGAAAATTCGGTTCGTTTCTGTCTAAAACTGTTCAAATCATGCATTTGTTTATAATAATTGTTCACAAATTTAACAAATTATATCAGATGAGAAAAATACATCAATGCAGATCACTGGCAATAAATGGGAAGACAATCGGAAGAAAATTCGGTTGGTTTCTGCCTAAAACTATTTAAACCATGCATTTGTTTATTTTAATTGTTGATAAATTCAAAAGATAATATCAGCCGACAAGAATACATCAACTTTCATCACAGGCAATGAGATTCAAAGACAATCGGAACAAAATTCGGTTCGATTCTGCCTAAACCTGTTCAAATTATGCATTTGTTTATATTACTTGTCGATAAATTCCACAAATTATATTAGGCGACAAAATACATCGATGACCCGTGTGCATCAAACCTGAGGGCTGATGGCACTTAAAAATATTTTCACAGAGAAATAAAAAGATAAATTCAAAAAAACAAACATTTTTTTCGCTATTTGCAGCTCTATAAAAATTTAAACAAACAAAAATTCAAAAATCGGCCGCGACAGATTTCTTGAGAATTTAATGCTGAATTTTTTGAAAAAAAAATTGGAAATCGATGAAGAATGTGGCCTATAGGTTATTTTGAATATCGTTTTTCATTTCGCCTTTTACAATTGTGATATACAGTTCTTAGTTTCATTTATATGCACCAATTAATTAGTTGCTTTCCATTATTGAATTAGGAAATATCTTGACGAATCGAATTATTAATTTTCCATTAATCTTTGGTCGCTCACTTTTTGCTAATCTAATCTGTAAAATTCAACTCTTGCTTAGTTAAATTTTACCAAGATTGATTGAAAGAGACCTAAAAGTTTCTTTTTCATAAGAAAAAAAGCTATACAATTAAAATAACCTTCTTTAGACATTCAATCTCATACTTATTCAAGGCAATTAATTTTTACAAATTTTTCTAAATAATTGAAATTTTTTTATGGAAAATAAGGAAAATATTTAACTAAAAAAATCTGAAAATCAAAAACAGGTTGGGAAAGTAGCACATGAAGATCCTGAATATGTATAATTAATTTCAAATCCATTGATCCGTTGTAATTTTGAGAGCCTGAAAAATTATCATTTTTCTTGAATTTTTTAAGACAGCGGAAGGCAATACTTTTACATGAAGGCAGGATACGTCACGTTCACTATTTCACAATATGACCTTATTGTTTTAAAAGAGTTAAGAATGTGACACAATCGTGTTAGTTTATTACACTTTTGTATTTTTCACTTTTTCCATTTTTATAACCTTTTTTAATCCTTAAATAAATTCTGAAGTAAATTTATCTATTTGGATCGAGCAATTGGTTGCTTTGACACTTATTTAAGCTGATGCTTATTCAAGGCAAATCATTTTCACAAAGTTTGCTAAAAAATTGCATTTTTCTATGGATAATGAGAAAAATATACAACCAAAACAAAATTTTGAAACCTGAAAGGAGAATTCTTTTGAAAAGTAGCGCATAAGGATCCTGATTGTGCATTATTAATTATTATATTGGTCCATATTGATCCACTATATTTTTAAGATTGCAAAGGAAGCTTATTTTTCTTGACTTTCTTTCAATAACTAGAACGCAGTTTTTCAAATACAGAAACAAACTAGGTCTCGTTATCAATATCTCAATATGGACTTCTTATTGTTATAATAGAGATTAAAGTGATACACCATCGCTTCCTTTTATGAATCTTTTCTATTTTTCACGTTTCTCATTACAATAACTTTTTTTAAATTATTATATTCACAGTTCTGAATAATGTAATTTCTATCAAGCAATTATTTTAAGAATTTTAAAACATTTAAAAATTTTCAAAATCTTTTTAAACTTTAAAATTTTCGAATTCTTTCATTATATTTGAAATTTTATAACATTTGAAACAAAACTTATAAAATTGATAATATCTTTAAGTTTTTAGTAATTTAGGAATTATCAAACATTTACAAATTTTCAACATTCGAGGAATTTTTTGAAAGTTTATTTTAAAAATTATTATTAAAAAAAAAGAAAATTTAGAGAATTTTCAAAATTTTTGAAACTTACAAAATCAAGCAGTTTTGTAAAGTTGATTGATTGCCCAAAAATGTTAAAAAAAAATTTATATAAATAAACCAAAGTCAATAAAATAATTTTTTTTATTTTCACCCATGTTATATTATTGCATTAGATTTGTTCATATATTGGTAAAATATTTGTCATAATTTTATATTTGACAATCAGGCCTTGTGTTCTCATTCCGTGCTTCTTCAAATTCTTGCAATACACATTCACAAAATAATATGAATAATAATGTTCTTTCATATCTTTAAAAGATCTTCATAATTGAATTTCCAGTAAATTAACTAATAAAAGAAAGAAAAAAATCATCAGAATTCAGCCTTTTAGATTTTTGTGAATCGTTAAAGCTTTTTGCGAATTGCCAGGGATTAAAAATTATAATATTACAGTTCAATTAATATAACTATTTTAATATTTCCAAGCGGGAGAGCATTTACTATATATATTTATATATATAACTCTTTTGTCGAATTTAAAGAGCTTACTGAAGAAAATAATAATGCTTCAGGAAATTTCAAAGATTTTCAAATATTTTAAGATTTTTTCCGCACTCTGTTCGTGGGAATTTTCAATTGATTTTGATGGCTTCATAGGAATTTCAAAAATTTTCTAGAAATTCTCACATGTTAAAGCTTCTTGCGAATTGCCAGGGATTAAAAATTATAATATTGCAGTTCAATTATTATAACTATTTTAATATTTCAAACAGGAGAAAATTTAATATATATCTATATATAACTCTTTTTCAAACTAAAAAAAAAAGAAAAAAAAAAGAGTTATTGGTTCCTCGTTTAGAGGTAGGCCAGTATTCGGGAGATGAGCACATATTAACTCCCATCCAATACAACGCTGCTGAAGGCTGGTAACCTTCTCAGCATAAATCACCAACCAATTGAGACTCTCGGTTTCCTTTCTCTGTCCTCACCCCCCACCCCCTCTCTTCCGCCCAGTAACAGAAGTTTTGGTGGGACTGACGTTACGACTAGACTTTCCACCGTACGACGAATAATCACTTAACTTGGACATGATTTCGGCTCGCAAAACAAATCTCGCGCATAAAGGTGATAGTTGGGTGTACAATGTAAACATGAATAATACAAGCAATAAAGTAGCCTCGGAATGGACTGAAACTTTGATTGACGAAATGCATACACACGGTATACGTAAAGTTCGAGTTTCAGGCGAAGAACGGAGACTGGGTGTTTGGAATGCTAGAGGAGTGAATGATCTTAAAGTAAGAGAACTACGAGAAACTATGCATGCAAGGAAACTAGATATTTTATGTGTACCTAAGACGAAGAAAAAGGGTTGAGAAAGTAGAAACATAGAAAAAAGGCTGTTGAGAGGCGGCTTTGAAATATGGTCAGGAGTAGGTAGTGAATCAAATCGTACTCAAGGGGTCGGTTTAATTATGAATGAAAAAGCAAGACAGCATCTCAAAGATCAAGGATATGTATCGCCCAGATTGCTGTGGGTTAGAATGAAGGTAGGAATCGGAAGATTATTTATCATAGCGTGCTACGCCCCAGTGGGCAGTGAGCCGCGATGAGTCAAGACGCCTTCTGGGATACTTTAAATGATACAATAAGTACTTGCGTTCAATGTGAAAGAATAATTCTGCTAGGAGATATGAACGGATGGGTCGGCGTCCGACGCCAGGATACAGATACAGAAAGGGTGCTGGGTAATTTTCGGGATCCAACAAGAAAAAATTATAACGGGGAGAAATTAGTTAGCTTATGCTTAGAAAAGGGCATATTTATTTCCAATACTTGGTTTCGACATAAAATGATCCGCACGTACACCTGGTGTAAGGGAAACAATCGCAGTGTAATTGACTTCGTTATTGCGGATGCAAGACTAAGAGAACTAGTCAAAGATATAAGAGTCATCAGGGGTTCCGAATGCAATACTGATCATTACCTTGTAGTCTCTAAAATAAACTTAGGGCGGGGATGGAGAAGAAAGAGAAAAAAAAATCAAACGCGAATAAAGATTGAAAATTTACAGAAACCGGAAGTGCGAATAGAGTTTCAAAATAAGTTAAGCGAACGCATAGATAGGGCAACTTGGGAAGCGCTCATAAGCAATAAAGATATAGGGGGCGCGTGGACTTTGTTACGGGATGTCATTGTTAAAACTGCAATTGAAGTGTGTGGTACGGCGGTTGTAAGAAGAAAAGCTGGTGATGCATGGTGGAATGATGAAATTGAGGCAGCCCAAAAAGAATAGAAAGAAGCGCACAACAAAACGCTGAACATGACAGGTCTTAGCGATGAGGAGAGAAATAGGCTCAAAAATGATTACAGGCACAAAAATGGGAAAGTTAAACGACTAGTCAAAGAGAGTGAAGAGAAAATCAGAGCAGAAGAAGAGAACAAAATACAAAACTGCTTTGAAGGAATTATGAAACTATTATATAAACAGTTGAAGAAAAGTAAAAGTACAGAGTTTACCAGCATGACAAACAGCAAAGGTGAAATTCTATATGATATAGACGGGATAGTAGACGCTTTGAAAGACTCTTTTAAAGAATTATTAGGAGGTGAAGATAGGGGGGAACAGAACTGCGACATAGAACATGATGCATTAGAAAACCCAATTGAAAAAGTCTGTGTCACTGAGGTTAGAGATATAATTAAGAACTTAAAAATCTGCCCGCTTCGCGGGCACATTCTAATCGCGCGCTTCGCGCGCGGCTCGCAAGTTTGAGCGCGCCTAGGGCGCGCGACTGTTGGATCTCGCGCTTCGCGCTCGATTATGTATTCACCTATCGCTACGCGCTCGGGCGTATTTACATCGCGCTTTACGCTCGGCTCCTCTAGATTTTTGAACTTCGTGTTCGACTTCGATGAAAAGAAAAAGTTTGTTTGCAAATATTATAAAATTATCAAAACCTCTACATATTAAGTGATTGTTAAATTTGTTTTTATTTTAGACTGAAAAGGAACTTTATTTACTCAAGGTTCTATCGATCTTAAGGAACACATTCTCATCCAGACACTCGCGCTTCACGCTCGATATTTGATTTGAAAATCATTTGAACCTTGCGTTCCACGCTCGGTTCTGTGCACCGTATGATAGAAACAAAAAAGTTTGAGCGCACTTCCCAGTCGGAAATTTTGGACTTAGGCCATTTCTAACAACGGGCGCAGTACTGCGCCTGTAATGGCTAGCTACAGCTGGCTGACCAGTACGGGCATAGTACTGGATGAAACCCAGGCATAGTACTGCGCCAGTGCTGGAAAACCAACACTGGCATACAAGCGCTGGCCCTGTGCTGGTAGAACTCTGGCCTTATGAATGACGGCCAACCCAAAAGTACTGGCTAACGGCTGGCTCCACGATCGGCGCAGTACTATGCCGACAGTATAAATATTTGAAAAAATTTTTAAATACGTTTAAAAGTATGGTTCATGTGTTCTACAGTGTCTAAATACTATAAATACAACTGTCGTGAAAACAACTTTTTTCCTGTTTTTTTTTTTTAAGAAAAAAATTCTAAGTTCCATCTTTATGTAAAATTATAAATGTTCAGAAAAAATTACATTTTGTGTCAATCTTAAACATGGTAAAATGGTCTAATACACCTAAAACTCAAACCTTACACGAAAGTTTAAAAAAATTTGTTATTAAAAAATTGTCAAAGCTCACGATCAAATTTCTAAGTTCCGTCGTTAAAAATTTTAAATGTTCATGAAAAATTACATTTCCTGTCATTGTAGAAAGTTGTAAAGTAGTCTAAAACGCCAAAAAACAAAATATTACACGAAGAAAAATTGTAATCGATTTGAATTATTTATTTTAAAATTATTTTATTGATATTCCTGTTAACAGTTCGTATATTTTACATTCACATATCGTCGTATAATAATAAATATTTAGTCAGTAAAAAAGAGTTTAAAATTTGGTGTTTTAACTTTTTTGAGCTGTACCTTATGAGGATGGATTTTTTCATCGAGTTTCAACTTGTAGGTTTAGCGCAATGGTTAAGACTCCCGACTGCTAGGCGATAGATTTAGGTATAGATGTAGGTTCGATACCCCGTAGCGTTAGAAATTTTATTTGTAATATAATATTTAAGAATGTAATATATGTATTTACTTTACACAGGACCATTAATATTCAAAGTGAAAATACTCGCAATCAATTAATATTTATTTTTTATATACCTTTTTGTCATATCGTTAGAGTATAGCAGTAGTGGGTGCTAAAATTAAACAAAATGTTTGAATGAAATTTTAATTTTTGAAATTATAAATAATATTCGGACGATATGCAGCCGTATGATGATGAATGGATAAAGTAGATGCCTCCTAAAAACAATTCAATGATTTTTTATCAATCTTTAAATTAACTCCAGCATTTTCGTACGCCAGGAGTTTGCCAGTACTGGCACAGTACTGCGCCTATTGTGAATTTTCTATTGTGGCAGTACTGCGCCAGCATCGATATTCAGTACTGGGCCAGCACTGGCACCCCAGTACAGAATAGCGTTATCATCCCAGAGATATGCCAGTATAGGTACCAGCACTGGCTGCCAGTAACTTGCCAGAACTAGCCGGTACTGGCGCAGTACTGCGCCCGTTGTGAATTTCCCATTGGGTTACGGCGTGCGATTTGGTAAATACACTGAGCGGGGGCACTTTGTGCTTCGTGTTATATGTTCTTCATATACAAATTACTAAATTTGTATTTGATTTCAAATGAAAAGTAATGATATAATTTAGGCGACAAATTTTATTAGTTAACATTTTATTTTAGCTTGTGCCGTTTATCAAAAAAGTTAATTTTTTTCATTTTGAATATATTCTTACCACAAAAATTGACTACGGGCTTGTAAGTCTTTTTTGAATGCACAATTTGTGTTCTTTTATATGTTTTCGTACCTTGCATTGTTTTTTCAAAAATTTGATATTTTCTACTGTCAATGTTATTTTCACGAATAAAACAAAAACCACGCATCCTATCGAAACATAAGTCAAAACAAATTTTTACCTCTTCCTTGGATGAACAAATTTTGTTTCAGTCATTTTTTCGTAGCTCGTGCTATTCGTCTAAAAATTTGATTTTTCTATTTTCAATGCTGTTTTTACGAATAAAACGAAAACTGCGCGTCATATCAAAAAGTGAATAATAAGAAATTTGTAGATCTTATTTAGGTGCACAATTTTTGTGATATGATCTTTTCTCGTATCTTGCATAGTTTGACAGCAACATGGAATTTTTGATTTTTCATTAATTTTTTGTGCGATCAAAATTTGAATTTTTTATTTTTCAAAAAATTCAAAAAGTTGTTATGAAAATATTATAGAGTGTTCAGGAATCAACGTTTTTCTCCTCTTGACTTTTTTTCATATCGTGCGTTTTTCGGCTTAAAATGTTCATTTTCGTTTGTTTCTTGGAATTATGAAAATGCTATAACTCCAGTAATTTTTTTTTTATCACGAAAAGTCATGAGAATATTTTGTTTTTCATCTTGCGCACTACTAATAACCGTACATAGAATTCTTAAATCTTCAAAAAAAGTGGTCTCAAAAATTTTCAAAATGTGCTCACTTCTTGAATTTTCATCCAAAATAGCTGGTTAACGAACTCGTTCTCTCTTTTTCGGCCATAAAAAAGTGTGCCAAAACTCAATCAAATATGATCATTTTTTCGAAAGTTATCGTGGCTACAGACAGACAGACAGACTATAGACTACAGACTACAGACAGACAGACACCTTGGTAAAAATCGTTTTTTCTAGCTCGGGGGGTCTCAAAACGTGGAGATTTGATGAAAACCGACTATGTCAAATTTTACATAAAACCAATACCTTCTCATTAGAATGAGAATGTAAAAAACGGTAAGGCTTCTGGCGTAGACAGTATTAGCGCTGAAATGCTTAAATACGGTGGCGAATACATACCTCACAGGTTGTGCGAATTGATAAATTTATGTATCGAGAGGGAAGAAGTCCCAGACGACTGGAGAAAAGCGATTATTGTACCAATATACAAAAGAAATGGAGATAAAAGCAATTGCAGTAATTGCAGAGGTATCAGCTTACTAAGTACCGTAAGTAATATACACTCAAAAATACTCATTCCTAGGGTAATGAAAATTACAGAAGAAAAGATATGGGAAGTCCAAAGTGGATTTATGCCCGGAAGATCCTGTACAGATCAGATATTTAGTTTAAGACAGATCACAGAAAAAAGCTTAAGAGTAGGAAAGAAACTTTTCTGTGCATTTGTTGACCTAGAAAAAGAATTTGACACGGTAAATAGAAGTAAACTTTGGGAAGTCCTTAAAGAGTAAGGAGTCAATGGATGGCTCCTACAAGCAATAAAATCAATATATACAGGTAGTAAAGCGAGTGTAAGAGTAAATGGGAAACTGAGTCACTGGTTCGATATTATGCAAGGCGTAACACAAGGATGCGTTATGTTCTCATGGCTATTTATCATATTTATGGATAAGTGTCTTAAGACTGGCCCTCTTCGACGAAGAAGGTGTAGATCTCGAAATAGTGAAGGTACGTGGGTTAGGTTTCGCAGATGACAAGATTGTTATGGCAGAATCAATCGAGGACTTGCAAAGAATGTTGAATGAACTTAATACAAGCATGAAGAACATGTGCCTTGAAATTAACGTAAATAAAACAAAAATCATGCTGTTTGAGAGAAAAACTGAGAAAACAATGTACAACATTGTCCTAAATGATGAGAGATTAGAACAACTTTGACAAGTACGTATATCTGGGTAGCCTATTCACTAGCAACGGAAAAATAGATGGGGAGTTGGATAGGCGCATAATTAAGGGTAAGCAGGTTATCGGTAGAGCAGGGTCCATTCTCAGAAATAAAAATATATCGAAAAAAACCAAAATGGCCATACATAATTCTATATTCGTACCGACTGTACTATACGGTAGCGAGACATGGACCTGTCAAGAGAAGGACAGAAGTAAAATTAACGCGGTGGCATGAAACCTCTTCGCACAATATGCGGAAAAACACTGATGGACAAAGTTCGCAACGAGATAATCCTCAAAGAATGTGGTGCAAGAGAGACAATAGTTGACATATGGGAAAGGTATCAGTTAAGATGGTTCGGACATCTTGAAAGAATTAAAGATGAACGACTGACCAAACAAGTGTATAAAGGTAAAGTAAATGACAGAATGCCCAGAGGTAGACCACCGAAAGAATGGTTAGAATCTTTAAATGAGACATTAATCCGAAGAGACATAAGAAGCCATAGAAACACAAGAGCTTGCATAAAAAAATGCATGGACGTGAAGGAAGCTAGAGTAGTATGCCAGGACAGAAAAGTGTAGCGACAAATAGTTTGTAAACAGAGTGACAAGAGGGTGAATGACGCCTGAAACAAAGACCTTGGATACTAAATGGGCCCAAGTGGGGAACCACACATAACAATTTTGTGAGGCTCTTCACCTGGGATGATCGCTAGAGAGATTGAGCAGCAACCTGGGGCGGAGCAGTGTTGCGGAATGAACGTGTAATTTGGATGAATAACACAAAAATTCCAGATCAATCTAAAATATTTATACCTAACACCTATATACCTATTTACCTTATACCTTTATACCTACATACCTTACACCTATATACCTATTCAACTTATACCTATACACCCATATACACACTACTATTCTCCAACCCAGCAAGTCACGCCTACCCCGAAAGGGAAATGGCTTAATGGTATAATAATAATAATAATAAAACTAGCAGCCAATGCAAGCCCGTGACGTGTCTCAATTTGTATTACCTAACATTAAAAACAATTAAAAATATAAACAATTCCAAAATAAATTATAACAAAGTTTGTGAATATTAAGTTTCAAAAATTTTTTGAGCAATAATTAATTTTGAATAGATAGAATTTGTAAAAAAGGACAATATGCCGAATAGAATCAAAAGGAATTGAGCTTATATCATTTTTCAATAAAAACGTTTTAAGTTTAATAATTTGAAATTACACATGTTTGAAATTGAAAAATTCAAAAATATAAACTCTCAAAAGATTACAACATTTCAGACTAAAATTATAGAAAATCGACAATTAAATGTTTTCAGATTAAAATCATTAAAAAAATACAATTTTCAAGATATTTCCGGATCAACTATTCATCAAGGTAGAATTAAATTCGACTTTTGACATGATTTCGAATTTTCTATAAGATTCCATTTGAAAAGTTTCCTAGACATATTTGTTACATAAATATCTAAAATTATTATTTTTTTTTTTCAATTTCAACTTCAATTCAATTCAATAAATAATGTAACATTTTATTCAATCAAGACAGACGCACACAAAAGTGTTTCAATTTACATTTGACCTGAGCAGAATCGCAGTCGAAAATTAACAGAAGAAGAAAATGAGTAAAATTTTTTAAATATTTGCCAGGAAAATTGCAGAAATAAATATTAATTCTAGAGAAGTGTTTGAAATTAAACGATTCGAAATTAAAAAGTTGAAAAATGCGTTGTATAAAATCATAAAACAGCCAATATATAAATAAACAGCCAACAGCCATACCACGCTGAAAAAACCAGTTCTCGTCAGATCACTGAAGTTAAGCAGCGTTGGGCGCGGTTAGTACTTGGATGGGTGACCATTCGAGAAAACTGAGTGCTTTTGGCACATCGTGGGTGTGGTGAGCCCACGCTTGTAGTTATTTACTACAAGAAACTATCCACCTAGAAACACTACCCGAATCGGGTAGTGTCACGCCTACCCTGAAAGGGAAATGGCTTAATGGTATACATAAAAGATGAAAATTAAAATATTTAAAATTGACGTTCTGAATTTTTCCTTTCACCTTTCATAAGTTAAAATTATACATTTTAAACTGTAAATGCTGAGCTTTGAAAGATATCAGTAAGAATCTCAAAATTGTAAATTTTCAAAAGATTTATATTTGCTTAAAGTAATCAAAATTTTCAAGAGCTTGAGTAAGAAAAAGTTTGAATAATAATCCAAATTTAGCATTATCGAATGATCAAATTTGCATTAACTAATTTTTTATTTTATTGGTCCGTTCTTAGCTTTTTTTCAGGAATAAAAACAACCTTACACATGGGCATAGGAGATCAATGATTTTAGTGTAAAAAAAAACTTTTTTCTGAATATATTTTAAACACTTTCAGTGATAACAGTCATACCGAATTTCATAAGGAGTTATCCACAGATTACGTCAGACATATGTAAATACCTGAATTTTCAATAAAATAGTCAAGGTTTCAACTCAGAAAGATAAATTTAGAACCAAAAATGAAAAATTATATTTTGAGTTAAAATAAATAATTTTTAACCAATAGAAGGAGAATTGCCAGTAAAATAGTTAAACTTTCATCCATAGTAATGAATCTTCGATTAAAAATAAATTCTTCATAACAAATAAACATTTACTTCATTCATTTGGTTGAGAGAAAAATTTCTTTCAGTGAAAAATACAACGGAGAAAATTCCAAATAAATATTTCTACCAACGGAAGAAATATTTCAGTATGATAAATATATAATTATTCAAACTGCAATCAATAAATATTATATTATTGAATGTGGGCAAAATTTATTTAATTTGAATATTTTTTGATATGAAACTAATATTTCGCGAGTTGCCACTAATTCTTCTGTATGTACTAAAAGTATGCCGCGATAACTTTTGCTTAAAAGGTGAAAAAAGTAGACTTTCCATTTGTTAATAAGAAATCATCCACGCAAACCAGTATCGCAATTTTTCCTTAAACTGTTGCAAAACCAAGAACTAACATTAATAACATTTTATATTGTTCATAAACTGCTCTTGTCTAATTTTTATAACAATTGATATAAATAATAACCCTCAATGAGCATATTAAATTTGTTAAAAAGTTTTTTATTAATGTTGGACACAAGGTATAATTTTTTTTTTCGTCATTTTCAAGCAATATATTTTTTATAAATCCACGCACACTTGAATAATTGCAATTTTCTATGTAAAACTAGAAAACCTGTAATGGAAAATGAAATCTTATTCTTCTTAACTTTGTTTAAACAGCCGGAGGGCATGGGGACAGCTTATCTTACATTTACAATTTCATAATATGACCTTCTTATTGTTTCAACAGTGTTGGTAATGCTACCCGACTGCGTCGTTTTATTAAAAATTTCTATTTTTCACGTTTTCTATCTTTATAACCTTCTTCAGTTATTATATACGGCCCTTACTTAATTAGGAAATATCTCGGTTAATCGAATCATTAATTTTCTACTAATCTTTGTTGGCTTACTTTTCCCTGATTGAATCTGGAAGATTTAACTCTTGATTATTCGAATATCACCAATTTCGATTTAGAGAGACATCAAAGTATGTTTTGCACAAGGAAAAAAGCTATACAGTTAAAATAAAATTCTTTAGCCACTCAATCTCATACTTATTCAAGCCGATGCTCATTCAAGGCAAATAATTTCACAACTTTTGCTAAATAATTGCAATTTTCTACGAAAAATAAGGAAAATATACTATTCAAGAAAAATTGAAAATCAAAAATTGATGGAAAAGTAGTGCGTGAAGATCCTGTATATGTATAAATAAATTTCAGATCCATTGATCCATTGTAATTTGAAGAGTCTGAAAAATTCTTATTTATCTTCAATTTGTTTGAAAAATCGGAAGACAATACTTTTAAATTAAGGCAAGCTACGTCGTGTTTACAATTTCACAATATATGACCTTCTTATTATTTCAATAGAGTTAAGAATGTAACATCATCACGTTATTTTATTATACTCTTCTATTCTCCACGTTTCCCACTTTTATACTATTTTCTTAATTATTATACATAGTCCTAAGTGAATTCATTTATTTGCATCACGCAATTAGTTTTTTTCACTACTGAATTAGAAGATATCTCAACTAATTAAATTATTAATTGTCTACTACTCCTTGGTGGCTCAATTTCACACTTATTTAAGCTGATGCTTAGGCAACGCAAATAACTGTTATAAAGTTTCTTAAACATTTGCAATTTTCTATAAATAATGAGGAAATTGTATTACCTAAACAAAATTTAGAAAATCGAAGCAGAACTCTCTTAAAAAGTAGCGCATAAGGATCCTGAATATGTATTATTAACATATGGGTTCGTATTGATCCCTTATTGATCCATTCTATTTTTAAGATTGTAAAAGAAGCTTATTTTTCTTAAATTTGTTTAAACAAGAAGGAATTTTGTTTTTAAACTCGAAACAGACTAGGTCTCGTTATCAATTTCACGGTATGGCCTTCTTTTTGTTTCCATAGAGACAAAAGTGTAACACGATCGCGTCGTTTTAATAATCTTTTCTATTTTTCACGTTTTCCATGCTTCTAACTTTTTTTAAATTATCATTTACGCAGTT
>CAKNYM010051884.1:170174-180307 GCA_932195095.1 Andricus curvator | reverse complement strand
TATTATTTTTGAGGATAATATTTTTAACAACTCTGTATCATCTTATTTATTTAAAAACTAAAAAATACCACTTTTCATGAAGAAATTAACAGCCAATTATTCAGCAACTATTTCTTGCTATTAATCAATAACAATTTATTGTTTAAACAAAATTAATTAACAAATGCATTTTTCATCAACTTTTAATAAGTCATTTTTGAAATTTTTTATAACCCTTGGACAACGTTTCAGTTATTGTTATTTTTATGAACAATGTAATGAGTACATTTTTTTCGTCTTATGCATTTTTAAACTAAGAATGCCGTTTTTCTTGTTGAATTTGCAAACAATTCTTTAGCTGAAACTCATTGTTAACATAGTTGCGCAACCTTTGACAAGACAAGTGATCCAAAAATGCATTAGAAGTTTTTTTCGAATTTTCATCAATAACGCCTGAAAATTTTTTCGAATCCATACAAAAATGAATCAATTTTTTTTCTGAAAAAAAATGATATTTAGAGGTGGCGCCAGCCCCATGAAGCTTAACACGTATTTCCCATAAGAAAAAAAAATACGTTTTTGTAACTTTTATTCAGAATCCTCAATATCAGCTGAATCGAGTTAAAACTCAACATTTCTCTTCATAATTAGCCATAGAATACGAAAAAGTTATTACTTTTCAAATATCACCCCCATAAGTCTGTTTTATAGGGTCTTCAAAAACTCCATGAGTGAAAACAGGGGTTTTGCGAATTTTTTAGGCTAATTATTATTTTTTTGCGGTTTTTTTATGCAAATTGTTTCTGATACATAAAACAGTACTTTATGCTGATAATTAGATGTTTACATACATTCTTTAAACAATTTAGTATTGTTTTAAGCAATTTTCTCCTAGAATGGATATAGAAAGTCGCGGTTTTCTCAAAAATTTCGCACTCTTTGTCCAGTGGTCAATTAGAGAGTATTAGTAATTAGTGTAATTAGAGTTAACCAATATAATTGTTCAAACAATTCATTATACTTGTTAATAATATCATCTTTGAATAATGCTAGAAATTATTTATTTTCTATAGCTATCTCCTTCTATATTAATACGGTTGCGGTTTTTTTCCAGTTTTTTTTTGTGTTTTGTCCATTTTTCAATAAGAGTGAAGTAATCATTAATTTGAGTTAACAAAAATAATTGTTTAAACAATTGATCATCATTGTTAATAATATTCTTTTTGCTTGATGGTAGAGAGTTGCAGTGTTTTCTGACATTTTTAACTATTGGTCTATTTTTCACTTGGTGTGACCAAATAATTATTTAAGTTTATTAACAATAATTTTTTGAACAAATTATTGTTTTTTATAAATATCTTCATCTATATTAATGCCAGATAGTTACGGTTTTTCTGAAATTTTTATCTTTTTGCACACTTTTCACTTAGTGAGGTAATAATTAATGCAAGTTAATAAAAATAGAGGGGGGCTAATATCAAAATATGTTCAATTCCAAATTTTTCTTTTACGCTTTGCAATAAACTTCTTGTTGTAATTTAATAAAGAATTTTTACAAGTCATGTACACACCTAGTTGTCCACCCATTCCTTTAATTATTCCATTCTTTGTTTTTGTCCCTTGTGTAAGATAGCTTTTTTGATTAAATTAATTTTTTCAAACCTTGGGAAAAGAGCAAAAATAATTGACTTAAAAAAGTAAAATACTACTTAAAAACTGATTCTTGTTCAGTTTTACTTATTATTCGTTTATAACTGAAAAGTTAAAGCAAAAGTAAAGATTTCAGAAAAAAACAACTTTCTAGCATTACTTCAAGAGAATATAGTTATAAGCAATAATCAATAATTGTATAAATGAGCATGTTTGTCGCCTTGCATTAATTATTATCTCACTAGGTAAAAAGTGGACAAAAATTTTAAGAGTTTAAAAAAAACCGCAACTTTTTAGCACTTATCTAAGAGAGGATTGTTATAAACAATTATAAATTGCTGAAAAAAATGTTTGTCAATATGTTTGTAAAAAGTGGTTGAAAAGTTAAACATTTCTGAAGAAACTGTAGTGCATTAATGAAAAAGAAGATAGTTATGAACAATAATAATTTGTTTAAATCATTATTTTTGCTGAAATTAATTAATTATTAACTCAGCCTGTGTTACAAATAGTTGTGATTTTCAGAAAAAACCGCAGGTTTCTAGCAATAGTCAAATTAAATATTATAATTGATAATAAATTGTTTCTACAAATAATTTTCTTAACTTCAATTAATTATTTAACTCACTCCAAGTGAAAAGTGAACAAAAAGTTGAAAGTTTCAGAAAAAACTGCAATTTTTTAGCATTATTCTAAGAGAATATTATTATCAATAATAATAAATTGTGTAAATAATTATGTTTGTTAAAATTAATGAACAAAGAAAAAAATATATAATAATAAGTACAAAATGTCTTTTTTAATGGGAAATATGTGTTAAACTTCATGGGACTTGCGCCACCTCTAAATATCATTTTTTTTCAACAAAAAAAATGGATTTATTTTTGTGTGGATTTAAACAAATTTCTGGGCGTTCTTCATGAAATTGGAAGAAAATTTTTGGATCATCCTAATCAACATGGTTACGAATCGTCTGAAAAAGGAAAACTACTGCAAGCAGAAATATTTGAATTTGCAAGACAATTTTCTTTAGAGTGTATGTGTCTAGACAGTGTGAAGTTGGTTTTATTAATTTGAGTATTTCAGCTTGCAGCTATTGCCCTTTCGTAGACGACTTTTAGCCAAGTTCATACCTTATCTAGTCCGCTTCCTAGTTATTTGGTTATTTTCAACATTTAAACTTTGTTCTTTTAACGCTTAATCAACTCTCAACAACTGATTTTTTAACTTTTCTTAGACACTTGGATAACGGTCAATTATTGTTAAAAAGGAAAATTGGTTTATAACATTCTTAGTGAAATCAAAAATAGTTAATCGTTATCCACGTTTCTAAAAAAGTTACGAAATTAATTATTAGCAGATAATCAAGTTAAAAAGGAAAGTTTGTGTCATGAAAAATAGCCAGATAATTAATTCTTGCAATGAATTTGTTTGAACAATCATCAATTTTAATTATTGGTAATATGGAATCATTGATAAATAATTGGCTATTAATTATTTCTCAAAGAAAAGCGGAATTTTCCGTCTATAAATACGGCATTATTTCCAAAGCGTACCCACTCAAGAAATCAAAGTCGTCTGTCCTAACATTAGTCAAAATTGGTCATAGTGTTGTGATCTTGGATAGTAGTTTATGGGAAAGAAATGCTATCATTTGGATAATTATATACCGAGTGAGAGGGGGTGAAAATTTTGGGATTTTCGTCGATATTGCCTATTTTTGCGAGTTTTAATTCTTCCATTTGGTAATAGGAATATTTGTTACAGTAAATTTTTCATAGGTTCTTGTATGCCCTTTCAATTGATCAGAAACATTTTTTCTAATAAATAATATTTTGCCTTCAAAAATGAAATCCACAAACAAATTTGATTTTTTTTCTTTTTGTAAAACGCATATTTTATTATCTTTTTATCCCGAATGAAAGTATAAAGTCCTGCCTTTAAGAGCTTTCAGGTTAACTAGTGGGAATTTTTATTTTCAATTCTAAAAATGAGCAATGAGTGGTTTTTGAGACAAGCTGACTTTTTTGTAGAAGGACGCTTTTTTGAAATTTTTAAATTGCTGAAAAGAAAGCGTCATTGGGTGTAAGCGTTTAAAACTTTTTTCCGACGGTAAAATGTTAAATTCAATGTCTAAATCCTATGTTACTGAAGGATAGAAAGCCAAGATTTCTTTCAAGCTTAAAAAATGTGTTAAAAAGTGTCCTTCTATAAAAAAAGTCAAATTTATTTTTGAAATTTATTTTTGAAGGTCAAATATTTATTTTTCCGAAATAAGGTTACGATTAATCAAAAGGGCGTGAAAATCTTTTTGAAGTTGTAATAGGGAAAAAATTTTTCTACTGTTATTGAAATACTTGAAAATCGTCAAAACTGATTACATTATAATGTAATCATCAAAGCACTAAACTTCATTTGAAGATATAACCGCATTTTTCGCACTTTAAGGTTAAGATATCTCAAAAACCTGACGTGCTAGGGAAATTCTGACTTCGGATTCGGATTCTGCGCAGAAAATTACATCGGAAATGACCATCAGTTGGCCAACAACAATCGCAACCCATTTTTTGCAGATCTGTGTAATTTTATGGACAATTTTTTGTTCTCTTATACATTTGTAAATAAAAACTTCCGCTTTTCTGGTAAAAAATATAGACTTAGACTTAAGACTTAAGACTTACTTAGACATAACTAGGGACGAAAATTATCCATGACAATAACAATAGTGGTTCTTTATCGAGGATTCTAGAAAAAGTTTAAAAATTAGTTATCAAGCAAATAACAGTCTGCTGATACCCTAAAGAAACGCACTTTTTTTCTTAAAAAATGCCCAAGATGATAATTTGTAAGATTCACCTCTTTGGTTACGAATTCAACAATTTTGTTGAAATGTTTTTTTTTTTGCTCAAACTTAATTTTTTTCATGTAAATATTTACACATTTCATTTTTGGTTGAAAGTTTTTCATTTATAAGTTGAAATTTCAACTATTTGGTAGAAAACTCATGTCTTTTGTTAAAAATTCGTCCTTTTGGGTCAAAAATGTTATTATTTTGTAAAAAATTTATATATGTTGTTAAAGTCATTATTTTCGGTGGAAAATTCAACTGTTTTAATTAAAATTTCTCTTCTTGGATTCAAATTTTATCTTTTATGGTGAAAGAGTTATCTTCCTTCAATGAAAGTGAACTTTTTTGTTGAAAATGTAACTTTCTTCTCGAAAATTTCTCTTTTTAGATTTACTGTTAGAAAAATAGTCGTTGGCTTCATATACAATATATGCAAAAGACTTTACACAAATGTAAATGTAATTTAATATAAATGGTTATATTAAATGTAATATGAATTTTAGTTTTTTGATTTACAATGAGTATTGAGTCTTAAATAAGCTCATTAATATATACATTGAAAAAAACGTTTTGAGCCAAGTAGATGCATTTATTTGAATCATATTGCTTGCATCACGAAAACATTCTTTCAGAGTGGTAATTTTTATTTGAACCAGACAAATATCTTTTTTTGATTGGAGGAATTGAATGCTTGGGCTGTATTCTCTTGATTAAAATAGGTAATGATTTTTTGAATTAATCAGAACACGGTTGAATCAATTAATTTCTCCATAGTGGAATCAAGTCTTTGAGTTTATTTAAAAAAATAAATAATTATTTAATTCAAAAGAATATTAATTATGACAAAAATATATTTATTTGATACAAAGAGTTGATCTGTAAATTAATGAATAAAGCATTTGTTTAGATGAATAAAATATAGTGTTTACCTAAATATGTATTCCTTTAGTTAGAGGAAATATTTTACTAAGATAAATGCATAATTATTCAAATCACATAAATACATGTTATATTAATGAATGTTGGCAAAATTTCATTTTTATAAAAATTGATGATAATAAAAACCCTTCATGAGCATATTGAATTTGTTTAACATTTTTTTATTAATCTTTGACACAAGATAACAGTTTTTAGCTGGCGATATTTTCTCCTACGATGAGCCATTATTTATTCACAGACTTTTAAGCAATATACTTTTTATTAATCCACACATTCTTGAATAATTACAAATTCCTATGGAAAACTAGTAAATGTGATTTAAATTTTTTTTTTTTTTTGTTCACTTTCTTTAAACAGTCGGAAGGCGATGTTTCACAATTAGAGACAGCCTACGTCATGCTCATATTTTCATAATATGACCTTGTCATTTTTTCAACAGTTTTGATACTGCTAGACGATTGCCTCGCGTCGTTTTATTAAACTTTTTTTTCATTTTAATAATCTTTTACAATTGTTATATACAGTCCTTAGTGTTAATTATATGTATGAATTAAATAGTTGCTTTCCACTATTGAATTAGGGAATATCTTGACGATACGAATTATTAATTTTCCATTAATCTTTGGTCGCAAACTTTTTGCTAATCTAATCTGTAAAATTTAACTCTTGATTGGTTAAATTTTACCAATATTGATTTAAAGAGACCTCAAAGTATCTTTTGCATAGGAAAAAAATATATAAAATTGAAATAACCTTCTTTAGACACTGAATCTCATAGTTATTCAAGGCAAATAATTTATAAAAAGTTTAGTAAATAATCGCAATTTTTTATTTAAAATTTTCCATTTTTATAACATTTTTTAATTATTACATAAATTCCGAAGAAAATTTATCTATTTGGATCAAGCAATTGGCTGCTTCGACACTTATTGAAGGTGATGCTTATTCAAGGAAAATTATTTTCACAAATTTTGCTAAACAATTGCATTTTTCTATGGATAATGAGAATAATATACAATCAGAAAAAATTTTTGAAAATTGAAAGGAGAATTCCTATGAAAAGTAGCGCATAAGGATCCTGGATGTGCATAATTAATTAATATATTGGTCCATATTGAATTATTATTTATACACAGCCTTATAAACAACATATTTTCCATTAATCTCCGCTCCCCCAGAATCCACAATTTTCGTGTTATCAAAAAATGTGCTGTCGCAGTGACAAGCAGTATTTTGAAAATAATAAACTTGAATTGCTGATACTTATTTATAAATATATCATACAATTTTTATAAACAAACACAACTTTGTCATGGAAAATAAGAAAAATGTAATCTATCTTAACATTCTTCTGCATGACAACATGATGTCTACCTAAGACATCTCCGCTTGACCATTTCAGTGATTTAGCTTGCGATTTTTTCCCAAATAGTCGATGCTCAAAAACCATGTCTTTTAATTTTATAAAAATTTTGAAATGTTTGAGGGTAAGAGCACCAGTTCTTGGCACTTTAACCGAATTATGGGCCTGTCAAAAACTGAAAAGTATAAATAAATTACTTTGGGCAAAACATGCTAAAAAAAGGATTACCTAAAAGATTAGAAAAGGGTGCCAACAATTGGGGGTGGAGGGGGCTACTTGTGCTCTCACCCTGAAGGTTTTAAAATTTGAAAAAAAATGTTATAAAAATTTTGAATCTTATGCCATTTTTGAAATCTAATAGAAATTTAGGAATTACCAAACATTTTCAAATTTTCAAAAAACGAGTAATTTCCGAAACTTAATTTTTATTTTAATATGCATTTAGACAAATATTTGATATATATCAAATATTACCGAAATTTTGAGAATATTCCAAACTTTCTAAATTTCAAGAATCAAGGAGCTTTGGAAACTTTATTTTCAGTTTAGGCTGTTTCCAGTCGTCCCGAAAAATTTAGAAGTTGGAAAAGGGGATGGATTAGTCAAGCATCTAAAAAATGTTTTACTACACATCCCGAATTTCGGAAATTTATAGAAATTTATGGCGAATTTCTATTTAACCAAGAATTTTGACATTTTTAAAAATTTTATAACAAATTTTGAAGTACGAACTATCTTATTGCACTCGCTCATGGTTTAGATGAAAAAATTATTTATTTGAATCTGTGGTATACTTTTTTTGCTCTAAATATTCAAGAATTTAATGTGGGGAAATAGTTTTTTGGGCATGAAAAAAATTTGATTGAATTTAATATAAATTACTTTCCATCAATTCGCATTTCCTAAGTTCAAAGAAATATTCATTCTTATTCATGGCACATTCATTTGGAACAATGAGTCATTCATTCTAATTAAAATGTATATTTTAGACTTTAATTAATATTTCCTTGATTGGTAGAAATATTCGCCTCCGACGAACAGGTTGTTCTTTTGAATCAAACAGTGTTAACATAAGCCTATCAGAATTTTTTTGGCAGAAGTAAATAATTTCTTCAATTAAAAGTTTTGCAAATAATCAGGACTTTCACTCACTTCGGCCAAATAAAATTCAGTTGGTACAAGGAACCTTTTGTCAGTGCAGAAGTATTGCATTTACTGGACTTCGTTAATTATTTCAAATACATCTTTCTGGGTTGGAAATTGGACTATGTGGTTAGGGATTCAATTATTTCGTTAAAAATTTATTCGTTTTTTGTTATCGAAAATTCAGATGTCTCATTTAAAATTTGTCTTTTTCGATTAAACATTTGTCTCTCTTGGTGGAAAACCTTTGTTGGTTGAAAATTTAACAATTGTGTTGAAAGTAGCCCCGAGAAAAAAGTTGTTTTGACAGGTGATCAGGTGGATGAAAGTTCGGTCCTATACACCACGACTCTTGAAATGACCCTAATTCGGTCTCAAAATGATGAATTTTCCGTAGATGTGCACCTATGTTTAAGGGTGCAAATATGAAAATGAAAATTGTCATCTTGAGACCATTGGCATTTGAGCAGCAACAAATTTATCACCAGCGTTTTTCTGTGATTAACTACCTAAATTTTCTCCCTTCCAATTGAATAAAAGTGTTGAAAATGAAATATTTTTTCTTTTAGGCATAAGAAAAATTTCGAAAATAATGAACCCCGCCACCAATTATTACCAAACTCCACATTTGGACAAAATTTTTTCCGGTGGCCCTGATATCTTATTATAAGGAAAATAAAACAGATTGTAAAGTCTATGGAATGTTTGTAGTTTCAACTGTTTGTTTTTCTTTAAACATATTTCATTGTCTCCATCACGCATAGTATTACTGCCACATTCTCAATTCTAATAGTTCTTAAGGACATTTTTTGTATATATAGCTGTGGAAATCTTCCCTGCTCATCAGTCGTCTATAAAGAAAACTGTCTGGACGTACTGAAAACATGGAGATAAACAATAGGATTCTGCTCTTCATAACCGAGATTTTCATCAATTTTCTCGGTAAGTGTGCCCTCATATAATACCAATTTTAATATCAGAATATGACTGCCATGGTGAATTTAGGAAGTTTATGGAAATTTATCGTCAATTTCTTATTAACGAAAAATTTTTAAAATTTTGGAATTTCATAAAAATTTTAGATAACTTATGAAAAATGTATAAGAATCTTACAAATTTTGAAGAGTTCAAGACTTTCAAACCTTAAAAAATTTTCACAAATTTAGATGATTTTAAGAATTTCAGGAAAAGTTTAAAATTTTATAAACAAGTTCAAAATTTTATGAAAATGTTTAAATTCAATAGCAATTTTAGTAACGTTAGAAAATTTTTAGAAATTTTAAAGATTTTAAAAATTTCTAAACCTGTCAAAGTTTTCTTAAATTTTTTTTTTAACTTTTGTAACATTTAAAAAAACGTATAAAATTTATAATATTTTTAAGTTTTTGGTAATTTAGGAATTCCCAAACATTTTCGGATTTTAGGGAACGAGGAATTTTTGAAACTTTGTTTCTATTTTAATATGATTTTATGAAAATTTTGGAAATTTACTTAAAATTTTGAAAATTGTCAAAATTTTTGAAATTTCATGAAAACTTTGAAATTTTATAAAACTTTTAAAATTTTATAAGACTTTTAAAATTTTGAAATTTTATCAACTAGTCCAATATTTTTCATAAGGCAAATTTTCGGGACGGCCTAAAATTTTATTGAAATTTTAAATCTTTATAAAAATGTTGAAACTATGTAAAAACTTTCAACTCTATAGAATTTTTTCAAATTTCATAACAATTTTGGAAATTTCGTAAAAAATTTAGAAATCTTATTAAAATTGTCGAAATTATATGAAAAATTTTGAAATGTTGAAGATTTTAAGGAAAATGCAAAAATAGTAAATAAAAAAAACATCTTTCTGGATGAAATTTTTTTCTATCATTGTTACTAAATTCATACAATAGTTTTAGAAACTTTAAACATTAGAAATAATTTTTTAATAAAAATGTTTGATTATTTTGTTTTTAATAAATGAATAATATTTATAAAAAAAACATTTACTAAGTTTTTCAATTCGGGAAAAATTTTTAATTATGAAATTTAAAAAGATTTTGGAATTCTGACATTTTATCATCTAAACTTATCCAATAAAATCTTATACGAATTTTGAAATTTTATAAAAATTTCATAAATTTTGCAGATTTTAAGAATTTAACCAAATTTTTAAATCTTCAAAATCTTTTTAAACTATTAAAATTTCTAATTTTTTCATTATTT
>CAKNYM010051884.1:148328-160158 GCA_932195095.1 Andricus curvator | reverse complement strand
CGAAACCCTAAAAACAAAACTACAATCATTAAAACATTTCTGTTCAAGTTAAATCTAAATTTATTTCAAGATGATACCAACACCAGTGTTTAAAGTTACCTATGCCAGTGTCTTAAAGTACCTCATCTCGAAAGTGCGCATGCGCAGCTTTTCCACCAGTGCCTAAAGTAAGCCATCTCCAAACTGCGCATGCGCGAAAATTATTCGCACCCAGTCTGCTCAAAAAAGGTCCTTTAGGCACAATTTAGAAGCATGCAAACTTCAACTTTAGAGGTGGGTGTTGCAAAAAGTAGTTTGTTCACTTAAGTAATAATTTATTCACTTGGAAGAAATGTTTCTGTTAATGAATAGAGTGAAGCGATTTATGTCCAATGAACATTTCCTTCAAGTGAAGAAATATATTTTTGAAATAACTTCAGACACCATTCGTTCGAAAAAATATTTTGGTAAAATTCTTTATTTGTACCGAGTATTTCAGACATATGCCGCCAGGTGCGTAGAGTTTATATTCTCACAATATAAATGGATTCTCCACACTGTTAAAAAAATCTGATCGAAATTTGATATACATGTGAGTAAAGTCATTTGCACATACCGTACATTAATTTTAATATACCATCATGTTGTAAAATTAATATACATGTATATTAAAGTCCGTAAAACAGAGTGCGTGAAAACAACAAGGTCTTTGATTCCTTCAGATCCTGTCAAATATTAAAAAATAAAGGAATAACCTTGAATTCGTCGACTTAATTCCTACTTACAATTAAAGTGCAACGTACGGGTGGAATTTTTTCTAAAATTCGCTGTGAATGTTAGAATTTTAACGTGAGTACAGGTGCTTGGAGGTTAGGTTTATTAATTATTTGTTTAATTGAACTTTTCTCTTAAAACCCAGTGTAATTTATATTTATCTAGGAGAAGATATTATGTTTGATTATTAATAATTGAAAATTGCTGCCAAAATTGTTTTTAATTTGTGTAAAGTGCAAATATCTGACTTTTCTGATAAATGATCAATACGCGGTATATGAAATTTAATAAAATAGTCTCTTAATGGCGATTTCGTATACCTAGATTTTAGATTTGATACAAAAATGTATATTAAATGTATATTAAAATTGCAAACATTTTTAACAGTGCAGTCTTTAAGTTAGCCATACATTTTCACAGTAGATATAATCTGAAATATGTGGCGATTGGTGTTTATCAATCTTCCTAAGCATTGGTCAGTTGGTCTTGTTTGAAATTCTTTTTGCTACTTCGCGAAAATGAAAATAAATATATTATTATAAATTATAATCATTATAATTGCATTGAATACTTTGTTTAATAAATGGGCCTGCTTAATTTTTGTACTTTAACTATTCAAAATTTTTAAACAACAGGAAAACAATATGCCGCATCTTGGAAACAAATAGATATTTATTTCCGTTGAAAAACATTTCTTCGTTGCAAAGGAATGTTTATTTTACCAAAAAATACGCTTATTTGAATCAAATAATCCTATATTTATTTCAAAAAAAACTTTTACTCAGTCCGAGTTATATTTATTTGTATGTAATAATTATCTTCTTGAACTTACACTATACTTCTTTACATTACGGAACTCACTCATCATATCAAATACTTATTTATTACAGTCAATAACAAATCTATTTCGCTCAACGAATATTTTACAGTGTCAAGTAAGTATTTCTATGCCTTAAGCATTGCGTTTCTTAAATCCAAACGAAAGATTTCTTTAATCTGAAGAAATATTTCTTCAGCCATATTCTGCTCTACCATTTCTTTCAATCAAAGAAATTTCCTTTGATTCAAATAAGTTTTTTTTTCAGTGTACGTACATGAGTTTTATGAGTAATATATATATATATATATATATATATATATATATATATATATATATTACTCATATAACTCATGTCATATATATAATTAGTTAAATTGGATACCGTTTGATATATTCACAAATAATGTATTCAATTTTGGGATATTTTTGACTTTGGACGACCTCTAGCTCCTCAGCAATTCATTTTGGGTGGTTGTGGCCATGAGAACTTTTGATCAGGACCTCAAGATCTATCATTTCCCGCAGTTTCGTCCAATTTGACCGAATGTTTTTTTTCCACGTACTGTGTGCGGGCTTCTTTGGAAAATTTTATAAAATATACAAAAATTGGAAAGGTTCTACAAGTTTTTAAATTCTTAAAGTTTTGAAATTTTTCAACAAATTTTCAAAATTTTGGAATCTTCACATTTATTTTAATATAAATTGAGGACATATTTGGAAATTTATTGGGAATTTACAAAAAATTGAAATTAAAAATATTTTGAGAACTTTCCAAATTTGAAAAACGCAGAAGTTTTGAAAACTTTATTCCATTTTTATATAAATTCAGCACATATTCAAAAATGTATAGTTTTTTTTTTCAGCTAAAAATTAAATTTTTTTTCTGAAATTTCTTTAATTTTCTAAAATGTTACAAATTAAATTTTCTTTTGAATTTCACGAATTTTAAAAGTTTACAGCTATATGGCTACTTTCATGCCTTTTTAAATTTTCGATTAATTTAAAAAAAGTTTGATAAAAGCTATCAGAATCTGGAAATAAATCTCAAATATCTTAATTGGGTTAAAAGTTATAGAGGTTTGAAGAAAAATTTAATGTTTTCTGCAAAATAAAGCACAAAACCGAAATTCGTATAACTTCGTAGAAAATGTTGTCTGGCAAATCAGTTGAATACGTTTTGCCTAATTTCCTCTAAAAGCAACATAATTATTTCGTCCCCGAGAGATTCTGCACATCAAGTGTAAAACCTGCCTAGATTGTAATCGATTTAGTCGGTTTGATTTTTTTTAAATTACAATAATCTTTTTTTTTCAGAATTTAATCCTATGGAGTACCCTTATAGACAAGGTTATCACGTGCCAAGTCAAAACCCGGAAAGTGCTCATTCACAAGGAGCAGGAGGTGAAATTTTAAAATTTTTAATATTAATGACAAAATTTGAAGTTTGATCAAAAATTCGAAATTTTAGTAAAATTTTGAAGTTTCATGAAAATTTTAAAATTTTACAAAATTTTAATGCTTTTAAAGATTTGGAGAATTTTTCAATTTTTTTGAATTCCAAAAAACATTGTAAACTTTTTTAAAAGTAGAAATTACCAAAAATATCCTATGAAAAATTTTTGGAATTCATATTAAAATAAAAATAAAGTTTCCAAAATTTCTCCATACCGCGTACGATATTTTTGATTACAGATGCATGATTTTGAAACTTTATTTTTATTTTAATACTTTTTAAGACATTTTTTGGTAAATTTCGTATTTTCAAAAAAAAAATGTCAAATTTTGAAGATTTTATAAAATTTTAATGTTTTAAAATTTTTTTAATTCTTAAAGTTTTGAAATTTTCCAAGTTTCAAACATTTCCAACAAATTTCCAAAATTTTGGAAACTTTACATTTATTCCAATATAAATTGAGGACATGTTTGCAAATTTATTGTGAATTTACAAAAAATTGAAATTAAAAATATTTTGAGAATTTTCCAGCTTTTAAAAATGCAGGAGTTTTGAAAACTTTATTTCATTTTTATATAAGTTTAGGACATTTTCAAAAATGTATAGTCAATTTTTTATACAGCTAAAAATTGAAATTTTGTTGTTGAAATTTCTTTAAATTTACTAAAAAGTCACAAATTAAATTTTTGTTTTTGAATTTCATAAACTTTAAAAGTTTATAGCTATTTTGCTACTTTGAACCTTTTTAAATTTCCCGACTGGTTTAAATAAAGTTTGATAAAAGCTTTCAGAATCTGGAAATAAATCTCAAGTATCTTGGTTGGGTTAAAAGTTAGAGAGGTTTAAAGAGAAATTTAAGGTTTTCTGCAAAATAAAGCACAAAAAAACAACATAATTATTTCGTCCTGGAGAGATTCTGCGCATCAAGTGTAGAACCTGCCGAGTTTGAAATGGATTTGGTGGGATTTATTATTTTTTTTTTGTAAATTACAATAATCTTTTTTTTTCACAGGATTGAATCCTATATTGGCTCCTCGCGCAGAAGGTTCATCTTTGCCAAGATGGATTGACACTCCTCGTCCACCTCGTTCTAGTAGAGGTGCAGGAAGCAGTGGAGGAGGTAGAGGTGAAGAAGAAGATGATGAAGAAAGAAGGAGACAACCTAGTGGTCAACTGACTAGACCAGTAATAGAAATGCATTATTTCACGGCGAAAATTAAAGTGCCTATAAAAAAGCCGGAAAACAGTGATTACGAGGCAAAGAGGTGTGATCTTGTAAATGACGGTTATCATGGTTCTCCTGAACCTTTTATTCCAGGTAGAATTTATGGAAATGACAACGATTTTTATGTCAAAGCTGTTTATGGAAAGTACGCAAATATTCTCCTAAAATGCGTGATTTTTGTAGAAAGAGATAAACGTGATGAAAGTCTTGAACGAGTTATAGGGGCTATGCTTCCACCTAAGTCGACAAAAAAGTTGAGACCAGGTAAATGAATATGGAATAAGTTTTTGGTGTACTTTAAACCAAAAGGAAGAATTTTGGGAGCTGCGTTTGCACCTACTCTCTCAAAATGGACGAGTGAAATCTCACTGATTTCCAGTAAAATCTCAGTGGTTGAAGCAGCCCGAAGTGTGTCACTCACAAACAATGAGATTCACTGGATAATCAGTATCAGTAGTCATCATGTCGTATGCGTTGTTGTCCATTAGCTGGTTATGTATGAAACTTATCATTCATCACTTTTGTACTAAACTTTACAAAAATATCTTTTAAAAACCGCACTCTACTTTTGCAACAATAATAAAGAGTTTCATCGTTCAACTTAAATGGTCATTTTGGCCGGTTAACGGACTTAATCGGCGATTAGCGTTGGTTAGCTGAACGAAACTTCAAAATCGAACGTGTGAATTCTGTTCCTATAACCTCCCTTTTCTGACCTTAACGAAATGAGAATTGATGAGAGAACCCTGTGGAACGCAGCGCAAGTTAACGCCAGTTAATTTATTGATTACAAAATAATCAGGATTAGTTAATCGCCCATTAGTGTTGGTGAAATCGGTTTTAAATTAGGGCCGGACTGCAATAAAATATATTGCGCCTAACTGTGGGAAGGCCCGTCATTGCGTCGACGTGTCGTGTTGCTCAAAGTCAAACTTAAGAAGCCCAGGGCCGCCATACTTTGAAGCGAAATATATTATATCCCCTCCTTATTGCAGCCAGGCCCAAAATGTTTCTAACACAAATACTGTTAAACAATAAAGTTTATTTTCACTTGAGGTCTACCCAGTCAAAGTCGGAAAATCACTTGTTCAACAGTGGTGACTCAAAATACTGATTCTGCTAGTGACAATTTCACTGGTTCAGTTAAGGAGATTACTGTCCAAGATCTAGTAGTTTACATTTAAAAAATTGTCAAAAGCTTTGTAAGATTTATTTCTAATCTTTTTAAAATTGCAAACCTTTATTTTATGTTTCAAGACAATCCACAAAGTTTCAACCCTGACGAAACAACATGGTTCATGTCCTACCAGGGCCTTCACTTTACCGTCTTGCAACATCCCGGAGACAACGTTCCTACAGCAGTATCTCTCAAAGGAGGTGATACGTGTGATCCACAGGTGGAACAACTTTATGACGGAACTATTCGTGGCATCGATTCTTACTTTGCTGGCGTACACTTTGTGATATTTGCAGAAAGACGAGGCGCTTGCGCAGCCATGATTATGACAAGAAATTGGCCGAAAATCAAAGCTGAAATTGAAAAACGTGAATTACAGAGGGCGGCTTATTTCCAGGCCCATGGGGGAACGACGAGACGCGGCCGCGGACACGGCCGCCGAACTTGAATGCAATCGAACGCGGCTAGCACTCGGATGGGGGACTGTTTGTGATGTACGCCAGGCCTGTGCAACGACGTGGTGGATATTTACTATCTGGACTTTGAGTTTATTTCCCCTCGCTAGGCAGGCCTGATGCACACTTGATGATATCGAATGTATACAGTCAAATTCGACTGTCGGAAACCCGGCCGCACTCGGGAAGAAGCTTTTCTGCAGCTTTCCTTCCCCTGGTCGAATGTCCAGGCAAACGCGAGTACTTATAATGAAGTCGGATGCAGCCGCGCATTATATCTATAATAATAATTACATAATAATAATCTAAACTATATAATATTTCTGTAATAGAAATACTTGAATAAAATTATAACTAATCAAACATTACTAAACCTTTTGTTTATTTACGAAGGCTCAAAGGCTGAAGTCGAAAAATGTTTTCTTCTTTATTTAATTTGTTCATTTACTCGAAATATATTTAAAAGATCTTTTAAAGACTGGGAACCAAATTATCATTCATGTTGATTTTAATTATGTAATGGTTTTTTTACCAGCGAAATGAAGTAAATAATATGATGTTAATGTTTTCTGTCTATGTATACCATTAAGCCATTTCCCTTTCAGGGCAGGCGTGACACTACCCGATTCGGGTAGTGTTTCTAGGTGGATAGTTTTCTTGTAGTTATAAATAACTACAAGTGTGGGCTCACCACACCCACGATGTGCCAACAGCACTCAGTATTCTTGAATGGTCACCCATCCAAGTACTAACCGCGTCCAACGCTGCTTAACTTCAGTGATCTGACGGAACTGGGTTTTTCAGCGTGGTATGGCCGTTGTCCACATGGTCTAAAATTGATTTTTTTTCAATATTGGATATAATGTTTATAATTTGTTGCCCAGGTATTCCAGATTTCCGGTCTGATGCTCTTACCGACTAAGCTACGGAGAGACGAGAATATTTTCTCCACAACCCTTGCAAGTTGAATTCTGAAGTCATTCGGAATTCTTGTAAGCCTAATTTTTCATCTAACATGAGAGTTATATTCATTTTATATCATTAATTTTCTACATTCTCATCATAATGAACGAATTTAGGAACCAAAAAGAAAGATCCAGTTCGATAACCAGCTATTTTGACAAAAATTCAAAAAGTTAGTGCATTTTCAATATGTTTGAGACCATTTTTTTCAAAATTTAGAAATTCTATGCACGGTTATTCATAGTACTTTGAAACGCGAACAATTTATCTCAATGATTTGATTTGATGGGAAGGAAATTATTAGAGTTATAGTATTCTTGATATAAAAAAAAATAAAAATTTCAAGCCAAAAAACGCAGGATATGAAAGAAATACAGGTGAAGAAAAATGTTGCTTTTTGAATGCCCTACAAGATTATCATAACAACTTTTTGAAAATTGCGAAAAATTTAATTTAAATTTTGATCGCACAAGAAATAATCAAAAATTCCATTTTGCGGTCAAACTATGAAAAATACGAAAAAAAATGAGTCAACAAAAATTGTGCTCCCAAAAACGATCTACAAATTTGTATCACTTTTTTTTCTTATTTCAATTTTATTGTATTCATTATTTTTTTATTATTTTTGTGGAGTTGCGATCAAAAAACATTATTGTACTTCGCGTGGTACGTGGATACGTGATCTGCTTTACCGATAGCGAAAATTGAAAATTCTTTTATCGATAGTGAAAGTCGTCGGTATTATTGATCGCTCAAGTTATCTTCAGTTAACATTCGACGTTTTAAGCAACACATTTAAAAAATGGAGAATCTCGGTCAAATTGAATCCATTGAAAACAAAATAAAGACATACTCAAAAGCAGGAGTACTTGCGCTCTACAGATTTATTTTTGAAGAAGACGGTGATAGAGTGAATAGACCAAAATTGCGCGAGTTTAGTGGCTTTAATTTTCAGGATGGCTCAGAAGAACACACAGCGAAGCTGAACCACGCGAATCAAAGATTAGCAGATGGTGATTTGACGTCGATATGTAATCTGCTGGGATTGGATTACGGCGGCACGAAGGATGAGGTCATATGACGTATCTGCAATGGGTTGATGGACTTAAACTCATTACGGGAAAAGTCAGATAACGAAGACGAATAGGGAGCGCTAGAAGAGGAAGATGGCAATGATGCTGAAAACGATGAGAATGGAGTGATCTTCAAAAACTGATTTATGCCAAAAAATCTTTGAAAGGTGTAGCCAAGCTGTTCGTGCAGAGCGAAGGAGCAATAAAGACGTGGAACAAATTAGAAGAGGCTCTGCAAGAAGAATTTGGCACAAAAATAAATAGTGCTCAGTTACACGAAATGCTTGTAAAGAGAAAAATGAAAAAAGGAGAATCCATTCAAGAGTATTTTGTCATTATGAAGAAAATGGCCGCTAGAGGTCAGATTGAAGCAGATGCACTAATGCATTATATCATCGATGGAATCACTGACGACTCCAGTAACAAAGTTTGTCTCTTTGGTGCAAAGAACTTGAAGGAGTTCAAGGATAAGCTGAGAACGTACGAGGATATACCGAAAATGAATCAAGATCGAGACAAGAAGAACGACAAGGGGAATAATTCATTAGGGAAGACAGAAGCAAAATGTGACCAGAAGAAGAGTTCTACTACGAAAACCGGAAGTGTGCGGTGCTTTAATTGTAGTACAAAGGGACACGAATCTAAGAAAAATCTATGCAATACCAGACGGTAGTGCCTCATTGAACGCAGCGATTGGTAATGATATTACTGCACAAGCTAGAGTTACTATAGAACCCGACCGCGTTGTTATGTCAAAGCTAAATCCTACTGTTTTTTTAGCATGTATTAATGTATCTGCAGAAAAGGTTGTTGATGTTAATCACGTGGAAGATCCTAAAATTCGAAGTGAAGTTGAAAATTTAATTGAAAGTTACGAACCGAAAAAAATTAAGTCAACTGATATAGAGTTAAAAATAATTCTTAAAGATCATGAACCTGTATTTGATAGGTCGACTCGGTTAGCATCATTGGAACGCGAAATTGTTGACAATCAAATTAAGACGTGGTTCGAAAATGACCAGATTGAACCGTGCTTGTCAGAGTATGCCAGTCGTTTAGTAGTCGCAAAAAGAAAGGATGGTAGTCCGCGAGTGTGTGTCGATTATAGAAAGATGAGTCGGAAAATTCAGCGGGATAGATTTCCCTTACCACGTGTAGATGACGTGTTAAACCAACTTCAAGGTGCGCGAATATTCAGTGTCATTGATTTGAAAAATGGGTTCCACCACGTACCTGTCGAGAAAGAAAGTAGAAAGTATACGGCGTTTGTGACTCAAAACGGTTGAGCAACTGTCCAGCCGTTTTTCAAAGGTTTTTAGAACGGTATTTCGCAATTTAATTAGAGAGGGAACAATGTTTATGTTCGTTGAAGATCTAGTAATTCCAACGGTTGATCAAGAAAAGGGTTTAATGCAATTGAAGAAGGTTTTGGAGGTCGCCACCGAGTATCGATTGGAGGTTAACAAAAAGAAAGCTCAAATTATGCAGGACCAAATAGAGTTCTTAGAACATATCGTGAAGGAAAACGTCAAGGACATTCAGAGTTTCCTTGGGCTCACTGGTTATTTCCGTAAGTACATCAAGGATTATGCATTTATATCCAGATCTTTGACAGACCTGTTCCAAAAGGATGAACCATTTCGTTTCGGAGAAGAAGAGACTAAGGCTTTCCAAAAATTAAAGAATTTTCTGTCCGAAGAACCAGTTTTATTGATTTATAACCCGACGTATGAAACTGAGCTCCATACGGATGCAAGCAGAGAAGGCTATGGAGCCATACTATTTCAAAGATCTCCAGAAGATTACCAGCTACATCCAGTATATTACATGAGCCAAAAGACGACACGAGTTGAAAAGAAAAATTCCAGCTATGAGTTGGAGATGCTAGCAGTAATTGTGGCACTACGTAAGTTTCGAGTGTATCTTTTAGGCAAAGAGTTTGAAATAATTACGGATTGCCAGGCATTCCAAAGGACAATGGATAAGAAAGATATTTCGCACAAAATAGCAGGATGGGCTATGGAATTAGAAACGTTTAAATACAAAATCGGGCAATAGGATAAAACATGTGGATGCCTCAAGTCGGTATCCGGTCATGTGTGCCATAGTACAGGACATCGTTCCACGGATAAAAAGAGCTCAAGATGAGGACAACGAAATCTGCTCGATTTTAGAAATCCTGAAACAGAAGCCCTACCAAAACTACTTTGTCCAGAATAGTCTACTGTATTCCCAGCAGGAAGGTCGAGACGTGCTTGTCGCTCCAGAGTTGATACAGAGTGAGATAATCCGAACTGCTCATGAACGATGTCACTTTGCTACAAAGAGAACCGAAGAACTTATCCAGCAGGAATATTATATTCCGAATCTTAAACAAAAGATAGAAAAGGTTATTTCTAACTGTGTAAAATGTATCCTTGGGAACAAGGAACAAGGAAAACAGGAGGGTTATCTGCACCCTTTGACAAAGGATAGCATACCACTACATACGTATCACCTTGACCACCTAGGACCATTGGAGACTAGGAGTAAACGATATCATCATAAAAAAATCGACGGGAGCGAAATAAGTGCTTCAAAAATTGGAGGGTCAAAAGGTCATTTTTGGTAATCCGTCCTTGATTATCTCAGATGAAGGATTAGGTTTTACCTCAGACGAGTTTAATTCTTACTGTGAGAAGCAAGGAATTGAACACTTAAACTTAACGACAGGACTTCCACGGGCAAACGGTCAAGTGGTAAGGTTGAACAGGACTATAATTCCAGTGTTAACGAAACTATCAATAGACGATCCATGCAAGTGGTATCGTCATATTGAATGCCTTGAGCTGGTATTGAACTCAAAATTCCAGGAAAGCATTGGCATGACACCTTTTGAACTTCTCTTTGGAGTCCAAATGAGAGCAGAAGGTAATTTAATGTTAAAACAACTTCTGGAAGAGAAAATTCAAGCACAATTCGCAGAAAATCGGGAAGATCTCCGGAAGAAGGCAAATGAACAAATCATGAAGGTCCAAGAAGAAAACCGTCACAGTTACAAGCTCAGGCGACGTAAAGCTAATCATTATGAGGAAGGAGATCTGGTCGCAATCAAACGCACACAATTAGGACCCGGCCGAAAAATGAAAGCGAAATTTGACGGTCCATATAGGGTTGAACGCGCAAAATCCGATGATACTTATGATGTGGAAAGCGTCGGATTAACCGAAGAGCCTAAAAGTACAAGTACCTGTGCGGAGTATAAGAAACCATGGAGAGAGTGAATGTAATAATGGTAGTATGGGTCATACGAGGCGTACGATAATGCAGAATGGCCGAATGTAGAGTTGCGATTAAAAAATATTATTGTACTTCGCGGGACTTGACTTTAACTATAAACCGTACGAGAGCGTTAGCGAAGCGATTTGCAAGCGACGACAGTCTAAGCAGGAGTCTGAAACTAAAATGACGTTATTCAACTAATGTAATCTGTTTTATATTTTGAATGAACTGTTTGAAGACAAATTCCTACATTTTTATTATTTGTTATTTATTTTATTATTTTATTCATTATTCATCTGCTCGGTGGGTTTCCTGTCACCACTAAGTAGCGCGTCCTCAGGTTGCGGATAGAGGAACGGCCCGTGAGGCTGAACAGCCCCTAAGGTTAGCTGTGAATACAAGAATAAGCAGTCGCGGACAGCCGATAGGAACCAGTCGTGTGTGTGGTGAACTCAGCACTGGTAGAAAATAGGTACACGACAACCATGGCTTGGGAGGACTCACCCATTCGCGTGTATACGCAATGAGTGGGTTCTGGCAAGCCGAGGTGTAGCGTGTATCCACCTAGAAACTATACCCGAACCAAAACTAAAAATCTTGTATGGGAAAAATCCTGCTACCCCATTGGACACCGCAGCGATGACACTGCC
>CAKNYM010051884.1:121507-147928 GCA_932195095.1 Andricus curvator | reverse complement strand
CAAAATAACCCGCGTGAGATGTACAGGGGAATCAATTTTATAAGGAAGGGCTTTCAAAGTAGAACGGAAGTAATGAGGGACGAAAATGGCAATCTAGTAGCCGATGCGACAGAGAGACTGAATTTATGGAAAAACTATTTCGATAAGTTATTAAATGTACGCGAAGCCCCCGTTGAAGGTAATCTCGGTGAAATCCACACTGTTGATCTATTAATTGATGATCCTACTGATATAGAAATAGAAATGGCCATAAAGAAGTTAAAAAATAACGAAGCCGCGGGCATCAACGACCTACCGTCAGAACTGATAAAAAATGTAGGCCCTTGCCTCACAAGGCAAATTTGTAAATTAATACGCGCAGTTTGGAAAACAGAACGCATGCCGGAGGAATGGAATACCTCTATTATTATCCCTATCTTTAAAAAAGGCGATAAAACGAATTGTAACAATTATCGGGGAATTTCACTTGTGCCTTCATGTTATAAGATCCTGTCCAATGTAATCTTAAGTAGACTAACTCCTTTTGCCGAGGAAATAATTGGGGATTACCAGTGTGGATTCCGCCGAAACCGATCTACAAGCGATCAAATGTTTACAATTAGACAACTGTTAGAAAAGAAATGGGAATTTAATTAAGTAGTGCATCAGCTATTTGTCGATTTCAAAAAAGCTTACGACTCTATTATACGCGAACGAATGTACTGGATCCTAGAGTTCTTGGGTGTGCCAAGAAAATTAGACTTATCGAAATTTGCTTAAGCGGAAGTAGGGGTAGAATACGTGCAAACGGAAGTTTATCGGAAGAGTTTTCGACCCGCGATGGCCTGAAACAGGGCGATGCACTTTCGTGCGGCCTTTTCAACTTAGTTTTAGAATACGTGGTCAGACAAGTACAAGTGAATCCGACCGGTGCAACCCTCAATGGGATAATACAAATTCTTGGGTATGCGGATGATCTCGACTTACTAGGGGATGATAAAGAAACCGTAGCTAAAAACGCAGAGATCTTGATCACAAAAGCCAAAGATATTGGTTTGGAAGTTAGCGAATCAAAGACAAAATATATGACCGTCGTCAGATCCGAACAAAGTAATGTAGGTGAGGATCTTATGGCCGGAAATATGAAATTCGAAAGGGTTAACGAGTTTAAATACCTCAAGTCTATTATAACTAGCAAAAATAATATTAAAACGGAAATCAACGCACGGCTGCACGCTGGCAATGGGTGCTACTATGCAGCAAACACACTAGTAAAATCGCGATTGCTATCTAGAAACATCAAAGTAAGAATTTACAAAACAATAATAATGCCGGTCGTTATGTACGGGTGTGAAACGTGGGCGCTGACGAAAGGAGAGGAGAATAGGTTTATAGTTTTTGAAAATAAAGTACTTAGAAAAATCTATGGTCCAAAGAGGGACGAAGAGACTGGTGAATGGAGGAAACTGCATAATGATGAACTGCACGCTCTCTACGGGTCAGCAAATATTAATAGAGTAATGAAAGCGCGTAAACTAAGATGGGCGGGGCATGTAGCAAGAATGGGCAATGAAAGAACAGTGGCGCAAGTTTTAAGAGGGAGACCGACTGGTAAGAGACCTCTAGGCAGACCGAGAATCAGATGGGAGAAAAATGTAAGGGATGATCTAAAAGAACTAGGACATGATTACTTAAACTGGATGGAGGATGCACAGGATAGAGATGTGTGGCGGTTTCGGGTAGATGAGGCGATGAACTTTCGAGTTCGAATCGCTAATCGATAATAATAATAATAATTCATTATTCATGCTGCTGAAGACTTTAAAAATTTGATTTTTGTAACGGACCGGAGAAAAATAAAAAAGTTTGTGAATTTATCAGTAAGCCCGGTCGGGCCTCGCCGATAAATGAGAAGGCGAACCGGCCGGGAGTATAACTACTGAAAATATCGCGTTCTTACAGCTTCTACACAGATAAAACTTTTACGAATTATGCCTTTTGATCTTGACACGATAATTTCGAATAGTGTACTGAACATAATAATCTTTTGAAAACGGATAGTGAAAGATAAATAATAATCAATGTTTCGATTGATATGAATATGTTAATGACTTATGTAGCTTATATGGTTGTATTGTTGTGATGAAGGTTCGTGCTTCGTGCGAGTTGCCGAAAAAACTTTTCTGTGCCTTACTCGTGGAGCATTTTAGGTAGGCGTTGGGGATACAGTATGTTACGGGCAACCAAGGTTCTTTATAACTTTGATCCCGTTTATTGTGTTGGTTGTGTTCGCATGTGAATGCTTCTATCTTGCTCTATTGGTTACGCTTTACGCGAAGCCTTCAATACAGTAAACGCAGCCTTTCTTTCTCCTCTATTCATTTTCTGCTATATGTGGTTACCGCATTCCTAGTATAATTTTATTTGTTGATTATTTTCAAATTAATAATCGAAACGAAACGCATATTGGATTGACTGTTCTTGATAAGTCGAATAAAATGTCATCACATTGTAGGAAGTAGGTGTCTACAGATTGTACTTTTCACCACATCATGTACGGCTGTGCACTTATCTTTGTTTGATTCTGGATACCCTCTACTTTCTTAGGCACGTTACTACCATCTTGGAATACAAAACTTGTATTACATGCTTCCTATTAGTATATTCATCCATTTCTGTTTAGAATGCAACAGAATTTTCCATCCGAAATTTATAATTAGCTTCCGTGAAAGATTAATGCAATATTAGAGCATATTTAGTAAAAATAACACAGATCTTTTAAAATTGAAGGTCAAAGCATAGACAACCGTTATTTTTTTATTGTGAATTTTCATTGTTAAAGCGCCTTCGGCGTTAGCGAACACATTCTCGTCACGTATCTCGTTCTTCGCACTCGGTTTTGTCAAAAATGAGAAATTTTCTACATTATGTTTAACACTATTATATCAAATGTATATTATATTCATTCCTGTATCTCGGCCTGGGATTGCTCATTCAGATATTGTCAAATGAAGCACGAATTTTAGTTATCATGATTACTTAAATATTTGTTCCGTACTTTGCAATAAATTTTATTATCAGCTTTTCTGAAAATGTATATCATTTCAATAAATGTATATTATTACAATTCATAACATGCATTTGTATTAAAACAGACGTATTTTCATTTTCTTGTTTTAAAGTTGTAAAGTGGTTCTAATGAAATGCGTAGATACAGTTTAGGCGAAAAATTTTGTTAAATAAAAAGTTATTTTAACTCGCGTCGTTTTTCCATTTCTAATATAACAAAAGTTTATGAGAAATTTTTAGATCTTTTTTGGTTGAAAAACTTTCGTCTATTCATTTTCGTCCATCAAAAAATGATTTATAACGAATTTATAGATCTTTGTTGGGTGTGCAACTTTTTTTAATGATTTTTTTTTCGTTCCTTGCGTCGTTTTTCCAAAAAAAATTATTTTTTAATTTTTAAGGTTATTTTTCACGATTAAAACTAAAACTACGCGTCCTATCAAAAAGTGATTCTCAGCCAATTTGTAGATCTTTTTGGGTGCACAATTTTTCTTTTCTTATCTTTTGTAGTATCTTGCATGGTTTAACCGCAAAATGAAATTTTTCTTGTGGGGTGTTCAAAAAGCAACGTTTTTCTCTTTCTGAATTTTTTTCATATCGTGCGTTGTTTGGCTTGAAATTTTCATTTTCGTTTTTTTTTCTTCTAATTTTGTAAATGCTATAACTCTGGTACTTTGTTTTTAATCGAAAAAAGTCATTTAGATGGATTTTTTGTCTTTTTGGATACACTAAAAAAGGATGCCAAAGGTCAATCCAATCTGTCAATTATTTCGAAAGTTATCGTGCTAACAGACTAAAAATGTTCGGACAATCTTTTGATGCAAGTCAAAATAATAATGAAATCTGATTTCCGAGGCTTCAAATATAAAATATCATACTTTATTATTATTATTCTTTATAATAAAACTAGCAGCAAATGCAAGCCCGTGACGTGTCTCACTTTGTATTTCCTAACATTAAAAACAATTAAAAATATAAACAATTCCAAAAAAATTATAACAAAGTTTGTGAAGATTGAGTTTCAAACATTTTTGAAGCAATAATTAATTTTGAATAGATACAATTCGTAAAAAAGGACAAAATTCCGAATGGAATCAAAAGGAATTGAGCTTGTATCATTTCGCAATAAAAGCGTTTTAAGCTTGGCAATTTGAAATTACACCTGTTTGGAATTAAAAAATTTTAAAACATGAACTCTCAAAAGATTGCAACATTTTAGACTAGAATTTTAAAAATCGACACATCCTTCAATAATCTCGAAGTTAAATGGTTTCAGATTAGAATTTCGAAAATAGGACAGTTTCGAGATGTTCAAAATTTGAAATATTTTTAGATTGAAATTTTGAAAATTGGATAATTTAAATTTAAAAGAAATTAAAATTAAAATTATTGTTTTATTATTTATCATTATTAGTATTAATTACCACTAATAACCCGTACTTCAAATCATAAAAAAAACAATTTTCAAGATATTTCCGGGTGAACTATTCATCAAGGTAGAATTAAATTCGACAATATGAATTGATCTCGAATTTTCTAAAAGATTCCATTTGCAAAGTTTCCTAGACATATTTGTTACATAAATATGCAAAATTATTTTATTTTAATAGCAATTTCAATTCAATGTCTATAATGTAACATTTTATTTAATCAAGACAGGCGCACCCAAAAGTGTTTCAATTTATATTTGACGTGAGCAAAAGTAACTTTATTGTAAAATAACAGTAAAGCTGGTATTTTTTCAATAAATGAAAAATAACAATTTTTCTATATTTTTTTCTTCATCTTGTAATATGAAAAATTTCACTTTAAAAAGTGACATACCTATTTCTGAATTAGAAGCAGGACTTTCTAAAGCAAAAAATTATTATATGTTTTTTCTGAACTAAAAAATAATTATTTTTCTATTTTAAATATTTTTATACGAATGGAACGTATGAAACTTTGGCTTTTCTTCTGAATTGAAGTTGAAAATTGAGAAAAAAAAATTAATGATAATTTGTAAATATTTGCTAGGAAAATTTTAGAAATAAATAATAATTCTAGAGAAGTGTTTTAAATTAAACGATTCAAAATTTAAAACCTAAAAAATGCGTGGTATAAAATCATAAAAGATGAAAATTAAACTATTTCTAATTGAAGTTCTGAATTATTATTTTCAACTTTCATAAGTTACAATTATACATTTTAAATTATAATTATTTAGTTTTGAAAGATATAAGTAAGAATCTCAAAATAATTTTTTTTTTTATTTTCTCGGTCCTTTCTAAACTTTCTTTCAGGTATAAAAACAACCTTACACATAGGCATAGGAGATCAATGATTCTAGTATAAAAAAATTTTTTTTTAAATATATTTTAAACACTTTCAGTGATAACAGTCATACCGAATTTTATAAGGAGTTATCCACAGATTACGTCAGACATACGTAAATACCTGAATTTTCAAGAAAATAGTCAAGCTTTCAACTCAGAAAGATACATTTAGAACCAAAAATAAAAAATTATGTTTTGAGTTAAAATGAATAATTTTTAACCAATAGAAGATGAATTTTCAGCAAAATAGTTAAACCTTCACCCATAGTGATAAATCTTCGATTAAAAATTAACTTTCAACAAAAATTGTAATAGTTGATATTTCTACCGTAAAATATTTTAATTTCCAATTGAAAACAGTGTAATTGAACCAAAAAATACGAATTTTCAAAAAATTATTCGAATCAATCAATTATTTTGTCCATAATTGAATCAAGTATCTAGAATTTGTTTAAATCGAAAAAATAACAAATAATTCGAAAAGAATATTCATTAAATTAAAAATATATTTCCTTGGTACAAGGAGGTGACGCATTCATACCAATGAAGCATTTCTTTATATGAGTAAAATATTGTGTTTACATAAATATGTATTTTTTCGTCAGAGGAAATGTTTCATTTTATTAAAAAATAAATTTTTCATAACAAATAAACATTTTCTTCATTCATTGGGTTGGAAGAAAATTTTCTTCAGTGAAAAATACAAAGGAGAAAATTCCAAATAAATATTTCTACCAACCAAAGAAATATTTCAGTATGATAAATGCATAATTATTCAAACTGTAATAAATAAATATTATATCAATGAATGTTGGCAACATTGGTTTAATTTGAATACTTTTTTATATGAAACTAATATGTCGCCAGTTGCCACTAATTCTTCTGTATGTACTAAGAGGATGCCGCAATACCTTTTTGCCTAATTTTTATAACAATTGATATAAATAATTACCCTTGAATAATTGCAATTTTCTGTGTAAAACTAGCAAAACTGTAATGGAAAATAAAATATTATTTTTCTTAACTTTGTTTAAACAGCCGGAGGGCATGGAGACAGCTTATCTCACATTTACAATTTCATAATATGACCTTCTTATTGTTTCAACAGTGTTGGTAATGCTACCCGAATGTGGAGTTTTATAAAACATTTCTATTTTTCACGTTTTCTATCTTTATAACCTCCTTTAGTTATTATACACGGTCCTTACTGAACTATGAAATATCTCGGTTAATCGAATCGTTAATTTTCTACTAATCTTTAGTGGCTCACTTTTCGCTAATTGAATCTGGAAGATTTAACTCTTGATTATTTGAATTTTACCAATTTCGATTTAGAGAGACATCAAAGTATCTTTTGCATAAGGAAAAAAGCTATACAGTTAAAATAACATTCTTTAGGCACTCAATCTCATACTTATTCAAGCCGATGCTCATTCAAGGCAAATAATGTTCACAGCTTTTTCTAAATAATTGCAATTTTCTACGAAAAATAAGGAAAATGTACTATTCAAGAAAAATTGAAAATCAAAAATTGATGGAAAAGAAGCGCATGAAGATCCTGAATATGTATGATTAATTTCAGATCCATTGATCCATTGTGATTTTAAAGAGTCTGAAACATTCTTATTTATCTTCAATTTGTTTGAAAAATCGGAAGGCAATACTTGCACATGCCGTCGAGATACGTCACGTTTACAATTTTACAATGTGACCTGCTTATCATTTCAATAGAGTTAAAAATGTAATATTTTCATACCATTTTCTTGATTATTATACATAGTCCTAAGTGAATTCATTTATTTTCTTTAGGCAATACGTTTTTTTTCACTACTGAATTAGAAGATATCTCAAATAATCAAATTATTAATTGTTTACTACTCCTTGGTGGCTCAATTTCACACTTATTTAAGCTGATGCTTAGGCAACGCAAATATCTGTTATAAAGTTCGTTAAACATTTTGAATTTTCTATGAATAATGAGGAAATTGTATTACCGAAAAAAATTCTGAAAATCGAAGCAGCACTCTTTTAAAAAGTAGCGCATGAGGATCCTGAATATGCATAATTACCATATGGGTTCATATTGATCCCTTAATGATCCATTCTATTTTTAAGATTGTGAAAGAAGCTTATTTCTCTTAATTTTGTTTAAACAGCGAGAAGGCATTTTTTTTGAAAATCGAAACAGACTAGGTCTCGTTATCAATGTCATGGTACGGCCTTCATTTTGTTTCCATAGAGACAAAATTGTAACACCGTCGCGTCGTTTTATTAATATTTTCTATTTTTCACGTTTTCCATGCTTCTAGTTTCTTAAAAATTATTATATTCGTAGTTCCAGATAATTTTATTTTAACCAAGCAATTATTTTTCCACTATTGAATTAGGAAATACATCGACTACTGGAATTAGTAATTTTCTACCAATCTGCAGTGGCTCACTTTTTGCTAATCAGGTCTAAAAATTTTACTAATAATTAGTTAAATTTTACTTATTTTGATTCAGAGAGCAAACAACCTTAGAAACTATAATATACTTTTTTAAGCACTGAATTCGATACTTATTCTCCTCGTGCCTGATTGAGAAAATAGATTTTTTTTTCAATTTCTTTATTGATCTCATTTAAGCTTTTTGGATAATTTTAACACCCAATATTGATGTACTCTGACGATATGACAGAAAAGGTATTTGAAAAATAAGTAGTAATTGATTGCGAGTACTTTGTCTATAAATAATAGTGGTCCTGCTCAGAATGAATAGATACATTACATTTTTAATATTATAAAGATTTTGAAATTTAATAGAAATTTCGAAGATTTTGAGAATGTTAAAGCATTCGAAAATTTTTTAAGCCTTTTCGAACATTTAAAAGTTCAACATTTTTCATTATTTTTGAAATTATATAACATTTCAAAAATCTTATGAAATTTCTAAAATATTCAAGATTTTCGTAATTTAGGAATTGACAACCATCTTTAATGTTTCAAAAATGTGGAATTATTGAGACTTAATTTTTCTTTAAATCAAAACTTAGAAAAATTTTCTAAATTTATCGAATTCAAAAAAAATTTGAGATTTTGAAAAATTTCCAAACGTTCCAAAGCTAAAAATCAAGGAATGTTTGAAGCTTTCTTTTTATTGTAATATGAATTTAGGAAGTCTTCGGCAATTTATGGTAAATTTCTTATGAAACAAAAATTCATAATTTTTTTGAAATTTCATAAAAGTTTTGAAATTCTATAAAAATTTTGAATTTTTATAAAGATTTTTAAATTTAATAGAAATTTTTAAATCTTATAAAAATTTGAGAAATGTTGAGAATTTTGAAGGATTTAAACATTTCCAATGTCTTTTTAAACATTGGAAAGTCCAATTTTTTTTATTATTTATGAAATTTTATAACATTTCTAAACCAATATGAAATTCCTAAAATTTTAGTAATTCAGGAATTAATAATCATTTTCACTTTTTCAAGAATTGAGGAATTTTAGAAACTTTATTTTTCTTTGGAAATTTATCAAATACAAAAAAATTTGAAATTTTTAGATTTTTTCAAATATCCTAACCTTAAAAACCACGGTGTGTTTTATACTTCATTTTTATCAAAATATGAATTAAGGAGATGTTTGGAAGTTTATGGTAAATTTCCTATTAACTAAAATTTCTATAATTCTTGAAATTCTATAAAAGTTTTGAAACTCTATAAAGATTTTAAAATTTCATAGAAATTTCCAAACTTTATACAAATTTTGAATTCTATAAAACTTTGGAAAATTTATAAAAAAAGATTAACATGCTGTTCCCTCTTTTTTGTCGTAATATATAGGGGAACGACAGTGTAATCAACATTCCTGCGTACAGGATCTGGATATAATGCTGATAGAACAGCCCATTAAAAATTTGATTATCATTATTATTTTCTACATTTATACATGCTTTCTTTATCTTGATTGGATGTGGTACGGGAATAAATGAACTAGCCCGCAGAGGATTATATTTATTTACATTGATCTCCAGGTGTATGATTGAATGCAATGTCCAATCGGAATCAGTTTCCTGGAATTCCTCAAGTTTTTGCAGGATTGGTTGTTTCATATATTCATTGAACCAATCGCCTAACAATGTCGTCGGCATTATGTCATTCGTTTCGGCCAGAAATGTTTTCACATCTACAGACTGATCATCCTTCGTTACATGTCTATGTTTAGCTACTAGCACGCCGTAAACTTTGACAGGCCCATACTTATTTAATACACATTGCATTCATTCTGGAAATAATACAGAGGCATCGTTTGAGAAGTTAATTATATCTATCTATATGTACAAGGTTTGTTATTAAATTAGTTTGTAGTCGACATTGGAATGCTTTCTCGGAATCGGCCCAGTGAAGTCGGTTGGTGATATCGTCTTCTTCGTCAGCTGCTGCATCTATAGAACCACCGCGGTGAATGTTTTCATTCTTGGAGTCGCCATCTGGTAAATCTGGGAGTATAGCTACTGCTTCTTCTGTCCTGACGACGAGTAACTCACATTCAGCCAGGGAGGTGGTTCGACTCTGCTTTGCTGGTCTCTGCTGCTGCTTACAGGTCTTGTGCTTTCCAGGCATTTTTGAAGCTGGTTGCCGCTGCTGCTTCTGCTGCTCTCCAGACATTTTGGAAGCTGGTCTCTGCTGCTGCTGCTTATTACCATCAGCCAGGTCGTCTAGTTGCTGACTGAAGGAATCGCTCCAGAGACGCGCTTTTATAGCCAGAAATCTACACTCTGCGCATGCGCGACATTTAAGTAGGGGATTCCCCTCGCATTGTCACCCCACTCCACCTTCACTCTAAACAAGAAGCTGTGAATCAAACTGCGCATGTGTAATCTTCCATCAGTGGTAGGCATAAGGTAGGCTCCTGATATAGCGAATGACGCTCCATCTGTGACTGGAGATGTGTATTATGGGGCCCTAGAAATAATTCCGATCTCATTACGGGGAATCGGAAAACTAAAATAGGAATAAGTGCACGACTCTGGTTTCACGGGGATTCGCTGCGATTCGTCACATGAATCGCACTGAATGTAAACGATTTATAGACAAAAAGAGTTTATGAGCCACTATCGACATCAGCTATTTATGATGTGATAAATGAAGTTTTTCCTACAGAATCGACCAAAAATTATTTGGCAATTAAACCTAGTGATCATATTTATTCAGTTAATAACAATTGATGTCTATTTAAATAAGCCTAATCAACAAATGCACTGGTGGGCTATTTTCCGACGTACTAGCTTGGTTCTTTCAATCTAATCAAATTTTATTAACTAATTTATAAACCTTTAGGGATTTTTCAATGACAATCGACAATTATTATTTTTGCGAACAATATTTTTAACAACTCTGTATTATATTATTTACTTAAAAACTAAAAAATTCCACTCTTCATCCAGAAATTAACAGCCAATTATTTAACAACTATTTCTTGCTATTAATCAATAACAATTGATGACTGTTTAAAGAAAATTAATTAACAAATGCATTTTTCATCAACTTTTAATAAATAATTTTTGATTTTTTTTAAAACACTTAGATAACGATCAGTTCTTTTTATTGTTATGAACAATGTTATGAGGACATTTTTTTCGTCTTATGCATTTTTCAACTAAGAATGCCGTTTTTCTTGTCGAATCCATACAAAAATGAATCAATTTTTTTTCTGAAAAAAAAAAATGATATTTAGAGGTGGCGCAATAAGCCCCATGAAGCTTAACACGTATTTCCCATAAGAAAAAAAAATACGTTTTTGTAACTTTTATTCAGAATCCTCAATATCAGCTGAATCGAGTTAAAACTCAACATTCCTCTTCATAATTAACCATAGAATACGAAAAAATTATTACTTTTCAAATATCACCCCCATAAGTCTGTTTTATAGGGTCTCAAAAATCTCCATGAGTGAAAACAGGGGTTTTGCGAATTTTTGACGCTAATTATCATTTTTTTGTGGTTTTTTTTAATGCAAATTATTTCTGATACATAAAATAGTACTTTGTGCTGATAATTATATGTTTACATACATTATTTAAACAATTTAGTATTGTTTTAAGCAATGTTCTCTTAGAATGGATATAGAAAGTCGCGGTTAACGAATATAATTGTTCAAACAATTTATTATACTTGTTAATAATATCATCTTTGAATAATGCTAGAAATTACGTTTTTTTCTGAAATTTCCACCTTTTTGTTCACTTTTTAATTGAATTGAGTTGATATTCAATTTAATATAGCAAAAATAATTGCTTAAACAAATTATTATTCTCTATAGCTATCTTTTTCTACATTAATACGGTTGCGGTTTTTTTCCAGTTTTTTTTTTAACTTTTCTCCATTTTTCAATTTGAGTGAAGTAATCATTCATTTGTATACCATTAAGCCATTTCCCTTTCAGGGTAGGCATGACACTACCCGATTCGGGTAGTGTTTCTTGCTGGATAGTTTCCTTGTAGTTATAAATAACTACAAGTGTGGGCTCACCACACCCACGATGTGCCAACAGCACTCAGTATTCTTGAATGGTCACCCATCCAAGTACTAACCGCGTCCAACGCTGCTTAACTTCAGTGATCTGACGAGAACTGTTTTTTTCAGCGTGGTATGGCCGTTGGCCATTTAAGTTAACAAAAATAATTGTTTGAACAATTGATCATCATTGTTAATAATATTATTTTTCGTTGATGGTAGAGAGTTGCAGTGTTTTCTGAAATTTTTAACTATTTGTCTATTTTTTACTTGGAGTGACCAAATAATTATTTAAGTTTATCAAAAATAATTGTTTAAACAAATTCAACTGTTTGCTCACTTTTCACTTAGTGAGGTAATAATAAATGCAAGTTAATAAAAATAGTTGTTTAGACAATTTATTATTGTTTATAACTATTTTCTCTTAAATAATCGCTAGAAAGTTGTCGTCTCTTCTGAAATGTTTAACTTTGCTCTGCTTTTTTAGTTATGAACAAATAATAAATAAAAAGTAGGCAGAATCATTTTTCAAACAATCTCTTCCTTTTTTGTGAATATTTTTTGCTGGAGGGGGGCTGATATCAAAATATGTTCAATTCCAAATTTTTCTTATACGCTTTGCAATAAACTTCTTGTTGTAATTTAAAAAAGAATTTTTACAAGTCATGTACACACCTATTTCTCCACCTATTCCTATGATTATTCCATTCTTTGTTTTTGTCCCGTGTGTAAGATAGGTTTTTTGTTTAAATTAGTTTTCTCAAACCTTGGAAAAGGAGCAAGAATAATTCAGTTAAAAAAGTAAAATACTACTCAAAAAATGATTCTTGTTGAGTTTCACTCATTATTTGTTGATAAGTGGAAAGTTTAAAGAAAAACTCAAGATTTCAGAAAAAAGAAACTTTCTAGAATTACTTGAAGAGAATATAGTTATAAACAATAATCACTTGTATAAATAAGCATGTTTGTTGCCTTGCATGAATTATTATCGCCCTAGGTAAAAAGTGAACAAAAAGTTGAAAGTTTCAGAAAAAACTGCAATTTTTTAGCATTATTCTAAGAGAATATTATTATCAATAACAATAAATTGTGTAAATAATTATTTTTGTTAAAATTAATGAACAAAGAAGAAAAAAAATAATAATAGGTACAAAATGTCTTTTTTCATGGGAAATATGTGTTAAACTTCATGGGGCTTGCGCCACCTCTAAATATAATTTTTTTTCAACAAAAAAAATTGATTTATTTTTGTGTGGATTCAAACAAATTTCTGGGCGTTATTCATGAAATTAGAAGCCCATTTTTTGGACCACCCTAATGAACATGGTTACCAATCGTCTGAAAAAGCCAAACTACTACAAGCAGAAATATTTGAATTTACAAGACCAACTTCACACTGTTTAGAGTGTATGTTTATAGAAAGTGTGAAGTTGGTTTTGGTTATTTCAGTATTTCAGCTTGCAGTTATTGCCCTTTCTTAAACGATTTTCAGCCAAGTTCATACCTTATCTAGTTTGCTTCCTAGTTATTTGGTTATTTTCAACATTTAAACTTTGTTCTTTTAACGCTTAATCAACTCCTAAAACTGATTTTTGAACTTTTCTTAGACACTTGGATAACGATCAATTATTGTCAACAAGAAAAATTGGTTTATAACATTCTTAGTGAAATCAAAAGTAGTTAATCGTTACCCAAGTTTCTACAAAAGTTACAAAATTAATTATTAACAAATAATCAAGTTAAAAAATAAAGTTTAAGTCATTAAAGATAGCCAGATAATTAATTCTTGCAATGAATTTGTTTGAACAATCATCAATTTTAATTATTGGTTTATATGGAATCATTGATAAATAATTGGCTATTAATTATTTCGCAACTGTCCCCACTCAAGAAATCAAAGTCATTTGTCCTAACGTAAGTCAAACTTGGTCAAAGTGTTGTAATCTTGGATAGTAGTTTATGGGAAAGAAATGCTATCATTTGGATAATTATATACCGAGTGGGAGAAATGGGAAAAATTTGGGATTTGCGTCGATATTGCCTATTTCTGCGAGTTTTAATTCTTATATTTGGTAATAGGAATATTTGTTTCAGTACAGTTTTCATGGATTTTTGTATACCTTTTCTATTGATCAGAAATATTTTTCTTAATAAATAATATTCTGCCTTTGAAAATGAAATCCACAAACAAATTTGACTTTTTTTTCTTTCTGTAAAACGCATATTTTATTATCTTTTTATTCCGAATGAAAGTATAAGTTTCTGCCTTTAAGAGCTTTTGGGTTAACTAGTGGGAATTTTTATTTCTAATTATAAAAATGAGCAATGAGTGGTTTTTGAGACAAGTTGACTTTTTCTGTAGAAGGACGCTTTTTTGAAATTTTTAAATTGCTGAAAAGTAAGCGTTATTGGGTATGAGCATTTAAAACTTATTTCCGATGGTAAAAAGTTAAATTCAATGTTTAAATCTTATGTTACTGAAGGATAAAAAACCAAGATTTCTTTCAAGCTTAAAAAATGTGTTAAAAAATGCCCCATAAAAAAGTCAAATTTATTTTTGACATTTATTTTTGAAGGTCAAATATTCATTTTTCCGAAATAAGGTTACGATTAATCAAAAGGGCGTGAAAATCTGTTTGAAATTGTAATAGGGAAAATTTTTTCTACTGCCATTGAAATAGCTAGAAATCGCCAAAAGATATTACATTATAATGTAATCATCGAAGTACTTTTAGGTAAGAGTATCTCAAAAACCTGAGGTGCTAGGAAAATTCTGACTTCGGATTCGGATTCTACCCAGAAAATTACACCGGAAATGACCCTCAGTTGGCCAACAACAAACGCCATCCATTTTTTTGCAGATCGGTGTAATTTTATGGACAATTTTTTGTCCTCTTATACATTTATAAATAAAAATTTTCATTTTTCTGGTAAAAAATATAGACTATTAATTAGACATAACTAGAGACTAAAATTATTCATGAGAATAACAATAGTGGTTCTTTATCGAGGATTCTAGAAAAAGTTTAAAAATTAGTTATTAAGCAAATAACAGTATGCTAATACCCTAAAGAAACGCACTTTTTTTCTTAAAAAATGCCCAAGATCATAAATTGTAAGATTCAACTCTTTGGTTACGAAATCAACAATTTCGTTGAATTTTTTTTTTTTATTTTAAACTTAATTTTTTTATGTACAAATTTATAGATTAAATTTTTGGTTGAAAATTTTTCATTTATAAGTTGAAATTTCAATTATTTGGTGGAAAATTCATGTCTTTTGTTAAACAATCGCCCTTTTGTGTAAAATATTTTATTATTTTGTAAACGATTTAAGTATGTTGTTAAAGTCATCATTCTTGGTGGAAAAATCAACTGTTTTAATTAAAATTCGTCTTTTTGGATTCAAATTTCATCTTCTATGGTAGAAGAGTTATCTTCCTTAATTGAAAGTGAACTTTTTTGTTTAAAATTTAACTTTCTTCTCGAAAATTTGTCTTTTTAGCTTTACTGTTAGGAAAAATAGTCGCTGGCTTCATATGCAATATATGCAAAAGACTTTACACAAATGGAAATGTAATTTAATATAAATGTTTACATTTAATGTAATATGAATTTTAGTTTTTTGATTTACAATGAGTATTCAGTCTTAAATAAGCTCATTAATATATACATAGAAAAAAACGTTTTGAGCCAAGTAAATGCATTTATTTGAATGATATTGCTTGCATCACGAAAACATTCTTTCAGAGTGGTAATTTTTATTTGAATCATACACATATCTTTTGTTGATTGGAGGAATTGAATACTTGGGCTGTATTCTCTTGATTAAAATAGGTAATGATTTCCTGGACTCAAAAGGTCTAGGTTCGCTGAATTCTGCTTATTCCTTCAAAGAAATATTTATTTGATTCAATGATTTCGATTTTTTGAATTAATCAGAACACCTTCGAATCAATTAATTTGTCCATACTGGAATTAAGTCTTTGAGTTTGTTCAAAAAAAGAAATAATTATTTAATTCAAAATAATATTAATCATGATAAAAATATATTTATTTAATACAAATAGTTGATCTTCAAATGAATGAATAAAGCATTTGTTTAGATGAATAAAATATAGTGTTTATTAAAATATTTATTCGTATAGTTAGAGGAAATATTTTATTTGATTAGAAAAATAAATTATTCATAGCAAATAAACATTTATTTCAACAAAATAATAATTTTATTAAATTAAACATTCATTTGGTTGGAAAAAATGTTCCTTTCAACGTAAAATACGATGGAGACCATTCCAAACAAATATTATTTACGATCAAAGAAATATTTCACTAAGATAAATGCATAATTATTCAACTCAAATAACTACATGTTATATTAATGAATGTTGGCAAAATTTCATTTTTATAACAATTGATATAAATAAAATTCCTCTATGAGCATATTGAATTTGTTTAAGATTTTTTTATTAATCTTTGACACAAGATAAAAGTTTTTCGCTGGCGATATTTTTTCCTACGACGAGCCATTATTTATTCACAGACTTTTAAGAAATATACAGCTCACGTCATTGTCACATTTTTATAATATGACCTTGTCATTTTTTCAACAGTTTTGATAATGCTAGAACATTGCCTCGCGTCGTTTTATTAAACTTTTTTTTTAATTTTAATTATCTTTTACAATTGTCATATACAGTCCTTAGTGTTATTTATATGTATCAATTAAATAGTTGCTTTCCACTATTGAATTAGGAAATATCTTGACGAATCGAATTATTAATTTTCCATTAATCTTTGGTCGCTCACTTTTTGCTAATCTAATCTGTCACATTTAACTCTTGATCAGTTAAATTTCACCAATATTGACTTAAAGAGACCTAAAAGTATATTTTACATAAGGAAATAAGCTATACAATTAAAATAACCTTCTTTAGACACCCAATCTCATACTTATTCAAGGAAAATAATTTTAACAAAGTTTTCTAAATAATCGCAATTTTTTACGAAAAATTTTTCATTTTTATAACATTCTTGAATTATTACATAAATTCCGAAGTAAATTCATCTATTTGGATCAAGCAATTGGTTGCTTTGACACTGATTTAAGCTGATGCTCATTCAAGGCAAAGGATTTTCACAAAGTTTGCTAAACAATTGCATTTTTCTATGGATAATGAGAATAATATACAATCAAAAAAAAATTTTGAAAATTGAATATTCTTTTGAAAAGTAGCACATAAGGATCCTGAATGTGCATAATTAATTATTATACACTCTAAAAAATGTCTGGTTAAATCTACCAGAATTCTATTTAAATATGCCCTTACTATTTTCTCTGGTTAGACTAACCAGAATTATGTTTGAATTAACCAGAATTTCTGGTTAATTCAACCGGAATTCTGGTTAATTCAACCATAATTCTGGTTAGTCTAACCGGAAAAAATAGTAAGGGCATATTTAACCAGAATTCTGGTTGATTCAACCAGACATTTTTTGGAGTGTATTGGTCCACATTAATCCCATATTGATCCACTATATTTTTAAGATTGCAAAGGAAGCTTATTTTTCTTGACTTTGTTTAAATAACTAGAACAATGTTTTCCGAAAATAGAAATAAACTAGGTCTCGTTATCAGTGTCTCAATATGGCCTTCTTATTGTTAAAATAGAGATGAAAATGATACACCATCGCTTCGTTTTATAAATCTTTTCTATTTTTAACGTTTATCATGCTCATAACTTTCTTTAAATTATTATATACGTAGTTCTGAATAATTTTATTTCTACCACGCAATTATTTTTCCACTATTGAATTAGGAGATATCTCGAATACTAGAATTAATAATTGTCTACCAATCTATAGCGGTTCACTTTTCGCTGATCGAATCTGAAAAATTCCACTAGTACTTAGTTAAATTGTACCCATTTTGAATGTAGAGAGCAAAAAGGCTTAAAAACTTTAGTTTTCTGGCTTTGTGCCTGATTAAAAAAATATATTTTTTTAAATCTCTTGATCAATTTCTTGCACAAAATAAAACTTCTAGCTTTCGTCACATCTTCTCGTACGTTAAATTATTATTTATTTACAGCCTCATAAACAATATTTTTCATTATTCTTCGCTCCCTATAAGCCACAATTTTCGTTTTATCAAAAAATGTGCTGTCGCAGTCACAAGCAGTATTTTGAAAATAATAAGCTTCAATTACTGAAACTTATTTATAAATATATCATCAAATTTGTATAAACAAACACAACTTTGTCATAGAAAATAAGAAAAATGTAATCTATCTTAACATTTTTCTGCATGACAACATGATGTCTACCTAAGACATCTCTGCTCTTACCCTGAAGGTTTTGAAATTTTATGAAGATTTTGAAATTTGAAAAAAATGTTATAAAAATTTTGAATTTTATGCCATTTTTGAAATCTAATAGAAATTTTTTAATTTTATAGAAATTTTGAAATTCAATAAAAAGTTGAAAATTTGTATAAAAATGTTAGAAATTTTGAAGATTTCTGTAATTTAAGAATTACCAAACATTGTCAAATTTTAGAAAAACGAGTAATTTCCGAAACTTCATTTTTATTTTAATATGCATTTAGACAAATATTTGATAAATATCAAATTTTCCAAAATTTGAAATTTTGAGAATTTTCCAAACTTTCTAAAGTTTAAAAATCAAGGAGCTTTGGAAACTTTATTTTTACTTTAGGCTGTGTCCAGTGGTCCCGAAAAATTTAGAAGTTGGAAAAGGGGATGGACTAGTCAAGCATGTCAAGAATGTTTTACTACACATCCCGACTTTTGGAAATTTGTAGAAATTTATGGCAAATTTCTAATTAATCAGAAATGTTGAAATTTTTTGAAATTTTATAACAAATTGTGAAGTACGAACTATCTTATTGCACTCGCTCATGGTTTAGCCGAAAGAAATATTTATTTGAATTCTTGGTATATTCTTTTTGCTCTAAATATTAAAGAATTTAATGTGGGGAAATAGTTTTTTTTGGCATGAAAAAAATTGGATTAAATTTAATATAAATTACTTTCCATCAATTCGCATTTCCTCAGTTCAAAGAAATATTCATTCTCATTCATGGCACATTCATTTGGAACAATGAGTCATTCATTCTAATTAAAATTTATATTTTCGACTTTAATTAAAATTTCCTTGATTCAAATAAATATTAGCCTTCGACGAATAGGTCGTTCTTTTGAATCTAACAGTGTTAACTTAATCCTATTAGAATTACCTTGTATACCATTAAGCCATTTCCCTTTTGGGGTAGGCGTGACACTACCCGATTCGGGTAGTGTTTCTAGGTTGATAACTTGTAGTAAATAACTACAAGTGTGGGCTCACCACACCCACGATGTGCCAACAGCACTCAGTTTTCTTGAATGGTCACCCATCCAAGTGCTAACCGCGCCCAACGCTGCTTAACTTCAGTGATCTGACGAGAACTGTTTTTTTCAGCGTGGTATGGCTTTGGCAGCAGTAAATCATTTTTTCAATTAAAAGTTTTGCAAATAATCAGGACTTTCACTCACTTGAGCCAAATAAAATTCACTTGGTACAAGGAACCTTTTGTCAGTGCAGAATTATTTATTCGTTTTTTGTTGTTGAAAATTCAAATGTCGCATTGAAAATTTGTCTTTTTTGATTAAAGATTTGTCTCTCTTGGTGGAAAACCTCTGTTGGTTGTAAATTTAACAATTGTGTTGAAAGTGGCCCCGAGAAAAAAGTTGTTCTCACAGGTGATCAGGTGGATGAAAGTTCGGTCCAATACTCCACGACTCTTGAAATGAGCCTAAATTCGGTCTCAAAATGATGAATTTTCCGTAGATGTGCACCTATGTTTAAGGGTGCAAATATGAAAATGAAAATTCTCATTTTGAGACCATTGGCATTTGAGCAGCAAAAAATTTATCACCAGCGTTTTTCAGTGATTAGCTACCAAAATTTTCCCCTTCCAATTCAATAAAACTGTTGAAAATAAAATATTCTTTCTTTTAGGCATAAACAAAATTTCGAAAATAATGAACACCGCCACCAATTATTATCAAACTACACACTTGGACAAAATTTTTTTCCGGTGGTCATCTTATTAGGAAAAAAACAGATTGCAAAGTCTATGGAATGTTTGTAGTTTCAACTGTTTGCTTTACTTTGAATATACTTAATTTCCTACACCACGCGTAGTATTACTGCCACATTCTCAATTCTAAAGGTGTTCGCACAAGAAAATCCGTTGCAGTGCGCTGGTGACGTCTCACGGACGTGCCGTCCGCGCACGAACTCATAACGTCAACCAATCGCGTGCAACCTGCCGTGCTGCTACGGTCCGTGGTAGCGCTTACTCAAGTGCGTTGCGAACTAGGGTAAGTAGCGACGTAATTGTGTGCGTCACCGCTCGGACCGCAGCAGTACGACAATCGCAAGGAATTTCAAAAGATTTCAAAGAATTTTAAATATTTTGAGGTATTATAAAATATTTCAAGTAATTTTAAATTGATTTCACTAACTTAATAGGATTTCAGAGAATTTAAAAAATTTCAATTGATTCTAAAAGATTTCAAATTGATGTATTGTAGGAAAATATTTCGAAGACTTTCAGTAGATTCCAAGGAATTTTTTATTTATTTTAATAATTTGAAGGAATTTTGAAAGACTGGGAATATTTTAGGGCATTTGGAAAGAATCCAAAGCATTTGAAAGAGATGTCAATAATTTAAATAAATGCCAACAGATTTTAAAGGGTTTGAAATATTTAGGGATATTTTAACAGATTTCAAGGATTTTTCAACCGATTTTAGTAATTTAATTGATTCAAAAGGATTTTTAAAGGAATTTTTCAAGAGTAGGAATATTTTAGGGTATTTTAAAAGAATCCAAGGTTTTTCCAAGAGATTCCAACAATTTGAAAAATTTCAAAAAAATTTAAAGAATTTGAGAACTTTTACAGGTTTCTTGAAGATTCCAAGGATTTTTCATTTGATTTCAGTACTTTAATTGATTTCAGAGTATTTGCAATATTCTATAATAATTTAAAAGATTCCAAGGCATCTTGGAAAGCTTTAAAAAGTTTTGAGTGATTTTCAAAGTTTTGAAAGGCCGGGAAATATTTTGGGGAATTTCTAATGACTCCAAGGAATTTTTTTATTTGAATAATTTGAAGGAATTTCAAAGGATTTGAAATATTTAAGGCTATTTTTCAAATTTTCATTTGATTTTAAAGAGATTAAAAAAAATTTAAGAATCCAAGGAATTTTTAATTTATTTCAGTAATTGATTTCAAAGGATTTCAAATATTTTTTCAATTTTTATTTGATTTAAAAGAGATTTAAAAAGTTTCCGGGAATTTTAAGAATTTTGAGTACTTGAAAACCTTTAGATTATTCTAAAAGATTCCTAGGAGTTTTCAATTGATTCCAGTGATTTAATTGATTTCAGAGGATTGGAAATATTTGAGAGTATTTTAGAAGATTTCAAGGCATTTTCGAAAGCTTTAAAAAGTTTCAACTTTCAAGTAATTTTAAAATAATCAAAATAAATATGTAAGGAATTTGAAAAGACTCCAAGGCATTTCCAACAGATTTCAATAATTTTGAGGAATTTCAAAAAATGGTGAAGGATTTGAGAACTTTAAGAGTATTTTAAAAGATGTCAAGACATTTTCTTAAGCTTTAAAAAGTTTCAAGTGTTTTCAAAGAATCAAAGGATTTCAATAATTTGAAAGAGTTTCAAAGGATTGGAAATATTTTAGGGTGCTTTTAAAAATTGCAAGGAATTTTGAAGAGTTTAAAAAATGTCAAGGGATTCAAAAATATTGTGAAGGATTTTAAATATCTTAGGGTATTTTGAAAGATCCTAGGAATTTTTAAATTGATTTTATTAATTTAATGTTACTCATAGGATTTGAATTATTTTATGGTATTTTAAAAGATCTAGAGCATTTTCGAGGGCTTTAAAATGTTTCAATTGATTCCCAAAGGTATCAAAGGATTTGAAAACTTCAAGAGTATTTCAAAAGATTCTAAGGAATATTTAATTGGTTTCAAAGGATTTGAAATATTTTAGAGTATTTGAAAAGTTTCTAAAGCATTTTCAAGAGATTTGAACAAATTTGCATGGGGTGCTGTATCAAAGAGTTTTCTAAAATTTCGAAAATATAGATCGATTTAATATAGGACCTATGCCAGGTTTTAGGGTATATCAAAAGATGTCAAAGAATGTTCAATTTATTTCGGTAACCTGATAGGATTTGAAATGATTGAAAATATTATAAAGTATTTTTAAAGACTTTAATTCACTTTCAAGATATTATTAATTTTTTAAGGAATTTTAAAGGCGTTGAATGACTTTAAGAGAAATGAACAAATTTTTCTGGCAGTTTAAATAATTTGTTTACAACTTCGGAATTTATGAAACTATTTCATAGGACTTGCGAAGTTTCAATATATTTTAGAATATTCAAATGAATTTCATGAGATTTCCGAAGATTTCAATGATTTTAATGGATTTTAAAAGCTCTCGAAGTATTTTCATCAATTTTCCAGGATTCAAGAAAATACTATAAAATTTCATATAATTTCACGGAATTTTATAATATTTCAATGTACTTCAAGGGATTCATTCACAAGAAGTGAGAGGTTTTGTAGGTTTTCACAGATTTGTAGAGATTTTCAAATATGTGTTGCAATTAATTTGAATTCACCCTGAATTGTTAGTCATTCATTCAGAATTCTTTTATTATGTGTTTCGAATTTTGTTAATTTACCTGAATTCTTCTAAATTAAATCAATAATTCTATTCAGTTCAATGGATATTTTTCTCATTTTTCAGTTTGTATTTAATTCGTCTTGAAGTGTTTTAAACTCATTTTGAATTCTTCAACATTCAATCAAATTGTTTTGAATTCCCTTGTATTTTTCCAAAATCGTTTTAAACTTAATGAAATTAAATACATTTTTTGGAGTTTAAAATTTTTCCCAATTTATTTCCATGTTTTAAATTTTAACTTTAATTGTTTGAAGTTTTATGAATTGAATTTTTTGGAATGCTTTCAAATCCAAAAGAACTCCCGAGATATTCTCTGGACATCTGCTTTTCGACAACTTCGCATTCAAAATACAATACTTCCGAATAATTTTTAATCCGACGTTTTTTGTAGGGCAATTTCTCTTCTTTTTTCGGTTTCAATAGGTCACTATTTTTAAATAAATTAGGCTGATATTGATTGAAAAGGTTTTGTTTAATTTAGCTTTTAATAAGTAAGATACTGTAACGTTTACAAAGGCCTGGAAAGTTCTATCGAAAGCATAATTTTCTTCTTATAATAACAGAATTTCATCATTTTGACGTAAACAACAGATACGATAAAAATGTTCACACGAAAATTTTCATGTATGAAAAATTTATACTAAAATACATTTTACTTTTTCGTAATAACGTGTATCATGTATGATAATAATTAGAAAATTTATTTTTCATGAAAAAAATTCACTGCATCTCTCAATGCATAATAAAATATTTGTGGCGAATGGATTACTCAAGTGCGTTGCGAACTAGTGTAAGTAGCGACGTAATTGTGTGCGTCACCGCTCGGACCGCAGCAGCACGACAGGTTGCACGCGATTGGTTGACGTTATGAGTTCGGGCGCGGACGGCACGTCCGTGAGACGTCACCAGCGCATTTATACTATAGAGTATAAACGGCAATAATTGCCAAGCAAATAGACAATTTAAAAATTTGTTATCATATTTCTTGAAAACTGAAAGATTGGTAATTACTGCCACTATCCTATGTATCATTCATTTCTTTAAACTTTGTAAAGCTTATATAATAATGCAAATTAATATTATTCGTAGTATGTATCAATTTGAAATTTAAATGCTCATATACACGTTAAAACGAATAATTCACCATTCATTTTATAAATAACATTTCTTCTAATTTATAAAATAAAAAATGTATTACGGCAATATAATTTACAAATAAGTTAAGTGTTAAACAAATTTAAGAGCCGATTATAATAAATTTAATTATAATTATATTCACAATTTTTTAAAGATGTTAACTGTGGCAGAATTTACCTACAAATAAATTATGAGAGATCCATTACTCCCTTAGCTTCAACAGAGAAAAAATATGAAATGGAGCTCCTTATTGAAGGCTACGTACATCATCCTGTAGTGCCTTCTAGATATTTTTTACAAATATTTTGTAACATTCATTAAATATAAATAACATAGAAAAAGTAAGTATTTGGTTTATTCTTTTTCATAAAAAAATTTAATAGGCGCGCGCAAGACTACTAGTAGTATATATATAGCGCTGGAAATCTTCCCTGTTCATCAGTCATCTATAACGAAAACTGTCACGAAGTACTGAAAACATGAAGTTCGGCAATATGATTCTGCTCTTCATAACCGAGATTTTCATCCATTTTCTGGGTAACTGTGCCTAATATAATACAAATTTTAATATAAGAATATGACTGCCATGGCGAATTTAGGAAGTTTTAGGAAATTTATCGTCAATTTCTTATTAACCAAAAATTTTAAAAATTTTGGAATTTCACAAAAATTTTATTAAAATTTTAGATAACTTTTGAAAATTTTATAAAAATATTACAAATTTTTAAGAGTTCAAGACTCTCAAACCTTAAAAAATTTTATCAAAATGTTTAAATTCAATAGAAATTTTATAATCTTTTCAACATTCGAGGAATTTTAGAAACTTTATTTTTATTTTAAAATGAACTTAGAAAATTTTTGAAAACTTATCAATTAAAAAAAAAAATGAAATTTAGAGAATTTTTGAAATTTTTGAAATTTACGAAATCAAGCAGCTTTGTAAAGTTGATTGATTGCTCGAAAATTTTGAAAACAAATTTTATATAAATAAACCAAAGTAAATAAAAAAATTTTTATTTTATTTTCTCCCATTTTATACTATTGCATTAGATTTGTTCATATATTGGTAAAATATTTGTACCTAATTGTTGATGCTTTGGTAGTTATTGCTTAACAATGAGGGAATCGGTATTATTTACAGACTTTGTTAATTTCACTTCGCGTCATTCAAATTACACAATAATTCCACCAATGCGCACCTCACACACTAATTTGTTTAATTCACGTGGCTATGATTTTATATTTGACAATCAGGCCTTCTGTTCTCATTTCCTGGTTCTTTAAATTCTTCAAATACACATTGATAAAATAATATGAATAATAATTTTCTTTCATATCTTTAAAAGATATTCATAAGTGAATTTCGAGTAAATTAACTAATAAAAGAAAGAAAAAAATCATTAGAATTCAACCTTTTAGTTTTTTGTGAATGATCGCAAGGCTTTTGCAATAACCTACATTTAAAATAGCCAAGTTAGTTGAAGAAAATTTGCCATTATAAAATAAACAAAAAATTTTCTATTTGAGAACTCTTTGAATAAAGAGCCTGAGGTTTCTTCCTAAACTAAAAAAAAAAATCACTCCGATTTCGAAATTTCAGTACGGTCTCGCCGCCCAGAAATTCGGGATGACTAGACTAACATTTTTCATAAGCTTTGGAACGACTAGGCCAGCCCCTTTTCCAACTTCCGCAATTGTTTGGGACAAGTGGACACAGTCTTCATAAAAATTTGGAATTTTTTTTAGAGATTTTGAGAATTTTTTTATATTTCGAAAAAGTTTTTAAACTTTTGGTAAATTACCAGAAATATCCTTTGAAAAATCACCGATTCCAAAATTTCTGCATGTGCACAGATGAGTACTGAAAAATACACAAGCCGTAAGAAGTCCCCTCTCCTTGCACCACACGATATTTTTAATTAGAGATGCATGTGTTTGAAACTTGATTTTTATTTTAATACGTATTGAGATTTTTTTGTGGTAAATTCCTTATTTTCAAACAAAACCTAATTTTTAAAATTTTATAAAATTTGAAAGGTTCTCAAATTTGTTAAATTCTTAAATTTTTGGAATTTTCCAAGTTTCAAAAATTTTCAACAAATTTTTAGAATTTTGGGAGCGAGCGATATAAAACGAGAATGAAGTTAGCTACCCGAGCGGAGCGAGGGTTGCTATCACACGAGTTTTAAATCGTCGCTTTTTCAATGTGTGGGACACGATACTTTTTCTATAATTTGTTCAAAAGTGCTAGTTTTTGTTTACCTGTTTTTTGTGTAAAAAGAAGGCGATTTCTTGTCGATTGACGCAACAATGACAATGGCAATTATCAAAATCATGGAAATAATATGGCAGTAATAATAAGCTGCTTCTCACAATTAAATAGTTGGCCCATGAAGTTGAGGGCTTCAAAATTTCCGATTTTTCGTGAAAAAAACCAAGCACAGTATTTTCGGAAAAACTGACGGTGTTTTTTTGCTTTTGCCAAGCGACAAAAGTACATAAAAAATACACAACTCGAGACTTTTCAGGAAATTGATTTTAGAGGTCCATCAAGCTAGCACCACCACAATCGAAATTCCCAAATTTTCTTGTATCAGAATTTTGGGCTTTTTTTGGGCTTTTTTTGGGCTGTATT
>CAKNYM010051884.1:90085-111507 GCA_932195095.1 Andricus curvator | reverse complement strand
CCCTTAACGTTCAAAAGCAACCCCTTGACACAACGCAGATATGACTTGGTCAAAAAATAATCTCTTTCGGAATATTACTGTGTAGATTCGCTAATTTTTGGGCTCCTCAAAAATAACAACACCGTCAGAGAATTACCTTTTTTAGAAATTTTTCAGACTCAGAATTTTATAGGGTGAATAGAGTCTTTGATTTTGGGGCTCCTTGAAAGTTGAAATTCAAATTCATAGATAGGCGTTTGATTTTTTAGACGTAGGGGTGTTTTTTTCAAACAAAAAATCAAGCATTTGTGAGCCAAAGAGAAGCCCAACACTACTTTCTATTTTGTTTTTTCCATGTTCGAGTTTTTACTTAGGGGTTGTTTTTTGGTACATAGGGTGGCTTTGCACAATTTTGTTTGGTGCATTCGAGAGCCCAATATGAGCCAAAAATTATGATGCACTTTATTTTTTTCAGATTTTATTTTCGACAAGAGGGTGGTTTTTTTGCACATAGGGGGTGGTTTTTTGAATTTTTTCCGTGCATTTGAGAGCCCAAAATAAGCCCAAAATTGTGATGTACTTTTTTTCTTCCTAGTTTGAGTTTTTATATAGGGGGTAGTTTTATTTCCGACAGGGGTAGTTTTTGGAAATTGGTTGTTGGCGCGTTCATGAGCCCAAAAAAAGCCCAAAATTCTGTCGTCTTTAATTTTTAATTTTTTCAAATTTTTATGTAGTGGAGGTGCTGGCTTGACTCAAGCCAGCACCTCCACACCAAATTTGAATTTTCAAAAAAAGTAGTGGAGCCCAAAAATCGGCAATACAGCCCAAAAAAAGCCCAAAAAAGCCCAAAATTCTGATACAAAAAAATTTGGGAATTTCGATTGTGGAGGTGCTAGCTTGATGGACCTTGATTTTAGGTTAGGGACGAGAGTCGAAAAATAGAATGAAGTTGGCTGCTCACGATGCACGAGTACACCCGAGGCAGCACGAACCCACCCGAAATAACATTTACTTTTTTCAATGTGCCTCACTTTTATCACTGTCCATTTACTTTTTCCACTGCATCTGTCCACTTTTTCAACTGTTGCCCGGAAAGGTCCGCACTGGGCATGTGCCACGTCATCGCCCAAAAATCGGTCACTTTTTACACCAAAAACAAGTGGAAAAACTGGCACTTTTTCGCGAATTATAGAAAAAACTACATTTTTTATTCATAAAAAATTGTTTTTTGAAATTTTTTTCAATTTTATGAAATGTTACTAATTAATTTTTTCTTTAATCTCACAAACTTTAAAAGCTTATAGCTATTTTGCTACTTTCATACCTTTCTAAATTTTCCAATTGATTTTAAAAAGATTTCATTAATGCTATCAGAATCTGGAAATAAATGTAAAATATCTTGATTGCATGCGTTGAAAGTTTGAATAGTTGAAAGTTTGCGTAAGTTTGAAGAAAAATTTAAGGCTTTCTACAAAATCAAGCACAGAACTGAAATTCGCATAACTTCGTAGATTGTATCGCAAATCGATTAAATACGTATCGCCTAATTTCCTCTAAAACATTTTTTTTTAAATTACAATAATCTTTTTTTTACAGAATTAAATGCTATGTGGGACCCTAATCGACAAGGTTATTACCTGCCAAATCTGGATCTGGAAAATACTCAACCACATGCACCAGGAGGTGAAATTTGTAAATTTTATGACAAAATTCAAAATTTGCTAAAAATTTCAAGATTTTATGCAAATTTTGAAGTTTTATGAAAATTTTTAAATTTCAATTTTTTTTTAAATACTTATGGAAATTTTCAATTTTTATAAATTGCGAAAAAAATTGTAAACTTTTTGAAAATTAGAAATTACCAAAAAATTTCCTTTGAAAAATTTATGGACTTCATATTAAAATAAAAATGAAGTTTCCAAAATTTCTCCATAACGCATACGCTTTTTTTGATTAGAGATGCATGATTTTGAAACTTTATTTGTATTTCAATACTTTTTCGGAAAATTTTTTTGAAAAATTTTCCAAATTTTTAAAATTTTATAAAATTTTTAAAATTTTATAAAATTTTAAAAAATATAAAAGGTTCTCAAGTTATTTAAATTCTTCAAGATTTGGCATTTCTCAAGTTTCAAACATTTTCAACAAATTTTCAGAATTTTGAAAACTTTACATTTATTTTAATATAAATTGAGGACATATTTGGAAATTCATTGTGGATTTACAAAAAATTGAAATTAAAAATATTTTGAGAATTTTCCAAATTTAAAAAATGCAGGAGTTTTGAAAACTTTATTACATTTTTATATAAATTTAGGACATTTTTCAAAATGTATAGTTAATTTTTTATTCAGCAAAAAATTAATTTTTTTTTTTTTTTAAATTTCTTCAATTTTCTAACATGTCACAAATTAATTTTTTTTTCAATTTGACAAACTTTAAATGTTTATATCTATTTTGCTACTTAAAACATTTTTAAATTTTCCGATTAATTTGAAAAAAGTTTGATAAATACTATCAGAATGTGGAAATAAATCTCAAATATCTTAATTGGGTTAAAAATTATAGAGGTTTGAAGACAATGAATTTAAGGTTTTCTGCAAAATGAAGCACAAAACTGAAATTCGTATAACTTCGCAGAAAATTTTGTCTCACGAATTGCTAAAATACTTATCGCCTAATTTCCTCTAAAAACAACATAATTATTTTGTCCCCGACGGATTCTGCACGTCAAGTGTAGAACCTGTCTAGTTTGAAATTGGTTTGGTCGGTTTAATTTTTTGTTTCAATTACAATCATCTTTTTTTTTTACAGAATTTATTTCTATGTGGGACCTTTATGGACATGGTTCATCCATGCCAAATCCTAACCCGGAAAGTACTCATCAACATGGAGCAGGAGGTGAAATTTTTAAATTTTTAAATTTTATAATAAAATTTAAAATGTGATAAAGAAATTCGAAATTTTATGAAAATTTTGAAATTTTATAAAATGTTAATTTTTATAAAATATTAATTTTTTTTAAAGATTTGTGGAATTGTTCAATTTTTCTAAATTCCGAAAAAAATTGTAAACTTTTTGAAAATTAGAAATTACCAAAAATATCCTTTGAAAAATTTCTGGAATTATTCATATTAAAATAAAAATGAAGTTTCCATTTCTCCATGCCGCATGCGATGTTTTTGATTAGAGATGCATGATTTTGAAACTTCACTTTTTATTTCAATACTTTTTCGGAAACTTTTTAAATTTTCCGATTAATTAAAAAAAAGTTTGAAAAAATCTATCAGAATCTGGAAATAAATCTCAAATATCCTAATTGCGTTAAAAGTTATAGAGGTTTAAAGAAATATTTAAGGTTTTCCGCAAAATGAAGCACAAAAAACAACATAATTATTTCGTCCCCGAGAGATTCTGCACATCAAGTGTAGAACCTGCCTAGTTGGAAATGGATTTGGTCGGATTTTTTTTTTGTAAATTACAATAATCTTTTTTTTCACAGGATTGAATCCTATATTGGCTCCTCGCGCAGAAGGTTCATCTCTGCCAAGTTGGATTGACACTCCTCGTCCACCTCGTTCTAGTAGAGGTGCAGGAAGTAGCGGAGGAGGTAGAGGTGGAGAAGAAGGTGATGAAAAAAGAAGGAGAAGACCTAGTGTTCAATTGTTTAGACCAGCAATAGAAATGCATTATTTGACCGCGAAAATTAACGTGCATATAACAAAGCCGAAAACCGGTGGACTCGAGGCAATAAGTTGCGATCTTGTAAATGATGGTGTTCATGGATATCCTGAACCTTTTATTCCAGATTTTCAGTATGGACTTTCAAACAATTATTATGTCAAGGCTCTTTTGAAAAATTACAAAGGAGTTCTCTTCAAATGCGTGATATTTGTTGGAATAGATAAAGGGGATCCACCTGTTGAACGAGTTTTGGGAGCTAAGCTTCCCCCTAATCCGCCAGTTCCTTGTAAATCAAGTAAGTGAATATGGAATAAGTCTTTGGTGTATATAGAACCCAAAGTGTGAATTTTGGGAGCTGAGTTTGTACCTGCTCTTTAAAAATGAACCAGTGAAATCTCACTGATTTCCAGTAAAATCTCGCTGGTTGAAGCAGCGCGAAGTGTGTCAAAATCAATGAGATTCACTGGTTACTCAGTATCAGTAGTCATTTCGTCGTACGCGTTGTTGTCCATCAGCTGGTTAGATATGACACTTATCATTAATCAATTTTGTACTAAACTTTACAAAAATATCTTTCAAAAACCGCACTCTACTTTCGCAACAATAAGGGCCGATGACGCCAACTCTGCATATGATTTTAATCCTCGATTGCCCTAATTTAATTTGTACCTTGCGTTCCACCATCAGCTAAATTATGATTAAAAAGAGTTTCATCGTTCCACTTAACTGGTCGATTTTGGCCAGTTAATGGACCTAATCCGCGATTAGGGCTGGGGTTAGCTGAACGGAACCTCAAAATCGAACTTTGCACTCGAGCATTTGGAGCATGTTCAGAGTGTACATTCTGTCCCTATAACCTCACTTTTCTGACCTACTGTTTCTTTCACATCTTTGGAAGAGATCATTTGTTTTTTAGAACAATGTATGCAAAATATATAATTTAACGAAATAAGAATTCATTAGCATGAACCGGGTGTACACTCAACTAATTGAGGATTAAATTTTGATTAGAGAACCCAGTGGAACGCAGCGTAAGTTAACGCCAGTTAATTCATGGATTAAAAAATAATCAGGATTAGTTAATCTTCCATTAGTCAGTGTTCGTGAAATCCGTCTTAAATGAGGGCCGGACTGCAATATAATATATTGCCCCTAATTGTGAGGAGGCCCATCATTGCGTCGACGTGTCGTGTTGCCTAAAATCAAACTAAAGAAGCCCAGGGCCTTCCCACTTTCAAGCAAAAGGTATTATAGCCCCTGCTTGTTGCAGCCAGGCCCCAAATGTTCCTAATACAAACACTACTAAACAATAAAGTTTATTTTCACTTGAGGTTCACCCAGTCCAAGTCGGAATATCACTTATTCACCACTGATGATTCAATATACTGATTTGGCCAGTGACAATTTCACTGGTTCAGTTATGGAGAGTACTGTAAAAGATCTAGTAGTTTATAATGGAAAAATTGTTAAAAGTTTCGCAAGATAGATTCTTAATCTTTATAAAATTTCAAACCTTTATTTTATTTTTTAAGACGATCCAAAAACTTTCAACCCTGACACAACAACATGGTTCATGGTCTTTGAGCGCTTGCAGTTTACGGTCTTGCAACATCCTGGAGATAAATATCCTACCGCAGTATCCCTTAAAGACGGTGATAAAGATGTTCCAGACATCAATGCTCTTTATAATGGAACTTTCGATGCCGTCAGTGCTCACTTTGCTGGCGTACACTTTGTGATATTTTTTCAAAACGGAAAGGTTCACTCAGCTATGCTTATGACAGAACAGTGGCCAGGAATCCAAGCTGAAATGGAAAGACGTACATTAAAAAGGCTGGCTCATGCCCCAGCCCAAGTGACGACGACGCGACGCGTCCGCGGCCGCAGCCGGAATTGAATCCAATCGAGCGCGACTATCACTCGGATGGGGGACTGTTTGTGATGTACGCCAGTCCTGTCCAACGAGCTGGTGGATATTCACTATCTGGACCTTGAGTTGATTCCCCTCGCTGGACAGGCCTGATCTATACTTGATGATATCGAATTTATAAAGTCAAATTCGACTGTAGGAAAAATCGGCTCTACTCAGGAAGAAGGTTTTCTGCAGTTTTCCTCCTCCCTGGTCATATCTCCAGGAAAGTGCAAGTGCTTCTAATAAAGTCGGATGCAGCCGCGCATTATGTATAGGGGAGCGGCGGCGAATGTGGCGCACATAAAGGAAAATGCACGATTAATATTCAAATATAAAGTAAAATATTGTAATAAAATATATTTTGTTTAGGCTAATATCTTACCAATGCTCTATGCATGGAGATAATTTAATTGAAGTTCATTAAAAGAGTAATTTAATGTGTTTTCCAAAAAGTGCATCTGCGCCAAGTTGTCCTACCTTCTTTGGTAATGTGGCGCGTTGCGATTTAAATTCATAATTATTGAATAAAAAACAAATTGTGAAGAAAAATTGGTAAAATTTAATAAAAATAAGATAAATATATTTACGTTTAACATTATTAACATATTTGAGGGATTATGTCTGCCGAAATTTGAAGAAAAAATGTTTTTTAACAGTGCAGATTGTCTCACAATAATTTGAGGAGTGCTACAAATTTTGTATTTTAAGATATAAGCTTACAGACGTTTTATGAACAATAAATCAAAATTATATTAACAATAAGTAAATTTTATTCTTTTCCAAAGCAGTTATAATGATTCAACATTAAAATAATATTATTACTCTTAACCTTCTAAATATTTATTCTGTCAGAACAAACGTAACCCGAAAACTGGTAAAACGATTTCAAAATACAATTATTCTGAAATAACTCTAAAATACACGATAATTATTGGAATAAAACTTTTTTATACATATATTAGAAACGAGATATTATTACTTTGAGTAAATATTTCTTACCTTGTAACTAAAACCGGCACTTTATTACTACAAAATTCTCGGATCAAAACAAACCACAAACTTGTGCGCCAAGTTACCTGCCGATTTTAGTCCCGAATGCGCCATATTAGTCGCATGTGAATAGTATTTAATAAAGATTTTTTACATAAAACTTTATTATTTTTACTCAAAATGTTAAACTTTAAAGCATTCAAGAAACTCGGAAAAGTATATTTCCAAAAAAATTTATAAGTTTACACGAAACTTCTGTAATTTTTTACTTGTTTTTAGGTACTCTGACAATACAAGCGAAAGAACCAAAACTGACTTTTCGTCATAAAAATCAGGCAATTAATTCAATTATCACAATTTTTAAATAATGTAAGGTTGAAAACATATATACATGTAATGAAACTATCCCCACAAGCAGAAAGTACGTTAATATTCGAAAACTCGAACGCGCCACATTAGCCGCCGCGCCGCATTTGCCGCCGCTCCCCTATACTAATAATTACATAAGAATAATCTAAACTATGTCATATTTCTGTAATACAAATTCATGAATAAAATTATAAATAATTAAACATCACTAAACCTTTTGTTTATTTACGAAGGCTCAAAGGATGAAATAGACAAATATTTTTTTCTTTATTTTATTTGTTCACTTACTTGAAATATATTTAAAAGATCTTTTAAAGTTTGGGAACCAAATTATCATTCATACTGATTTTAATTATGTTATGGTTTTTTGACCAGAGAAATGAAGTAAAAAATATGATGTTAATGTTTTCTGTCTACATGGTATAAAATTAATTTTTTTTTGAATATTGAATATTAACTTTACAATTTGCGAAAAAAATCTCTCTAGCTCCGCTGAGATCCGAACGCAGGTCTTTCAGATTTCTGGTCTGATGCTCTTACTCACTAAGCTATGGAGAGACGAGAATATTTTCTCCACAAACCTTACAAGATGAATTCTGAAGTATTATGAAGCTTCACTTCGAGATTTTATGTAGAATGATTGAGTAAATGATGATGAATGATATTGTGAAAAACTAACGAACTTTTATTGCGATAAGTTATTTGATGTTTTTGATAGTAAAGTGAGAAATGAGATGTTAGCCTTAGTTAAAAAAACCTGCTCAAGAGCACTTGTTCAGAAAGTAAGTTGGGTTGAGCTTGCATCACAACTGGACCTAAGCTTAGGGTCATAGTTTGGCTAGGCTTGGGGTAGAAATTTGAGCTCTTATTGAATTGGGGTTTTTGAAATTTTTGAAATCTCTGCAAACGGCCTACTTTCTTAAAAAAAAAAAAAAAATTTTTACCTTTTTTTTGAGCGTGTGAAGGCTATACAAATTTGCAAATCGAAGTCTTATCAAAAAATTTTCAAAACACGACTTTTGAGAAAGCGCTATTAAACATAAATGATGGAATAAAACATGATTAGATAAACTTACGATAAGATGGACCATGGCAGGGCACGTTTCTAATTACTTCTACATTTGAAATATGGAAAAAAATCGATTTAAACAAAACAAAAAAATCTGCGCGCTTCGCGGGCACATTCTCATCGCGCGCTTCGCGCGCGGCTCGCTTCGCTCGCAAGTTTGAGCGCGCCTAGGGCGCGCAACTGTTGGATCTCGCGCTTCGCGCTCGATCATATATTTATCTCGCGCTTCGCGCTCGATTATGTATTCACCTCGCGCTACGCGCTCGGGCGTATCTACATCGCGCTTTACGCTCGGTTGCTCTAGATTTTTCAACTTCGTGTTCGACTTCGATGAAAAGAAAAAGTTTGTTTGCAAATATTATAAAATTATCAAAACCTCTACATATTAAGTGATTGTTAAATTTGTTTTTATTTTAGACTGAAAAGGAACTTCATTTACTCAAGGTTCTATCGACCTTAAGGAACACATTCTCATCCAGACACTCGCGCTTCGCGCTCGATATTTGATTTGAAAATCATTTGAACCTTGCGTTCCACGCTCGGTTCTGTGCATTTGATTTTTCTATTTTCAATGCTGTTTTTTACGGATAAAACAAAAACTACGCGTCATATCAAAAAGTGAATGATAAGAAATTTGTAGATCTTTTTTGGGTGCACAATTTTGGTGGAATGATCTTTTCTCTTATCTTGCATAGTTTGACAGTAAAATGGCTTTTTTGATTTTTTATTAATTTTTTGTGCGATCAAAATTTGAATTTTTTATTTTTCAAAAAATTCAAAAAGTTGTTATGAAAATATTATATGGTGTTCAGGAATCAACGTTTTTCTCCTCTTGACTTTTTTTCATATCGTGCGTTTTTCGGCTTAAAATGTTCATTTTCGTTTGTTTTTTGGAATTTTGAAAATGCTATAACTCCAGTAATTTTTTTTTTATCACGAAAAGTCATGAGAATATTTTGTTCGTCATTTTGCGTACTACTAATAACCGTACATAGAATTTTTAAATCTTCAAAAAAAGTGGTCTCAAAAATTTTCAAAATGTGCTCACTTTTTGAATTTTCATCCAAAATAGCTGGTTAACGAACTCGTTCTCTATTTTTCGGGCATAAAAAAGTGTGCCAAAGCTCAATCAAATCTGATCATTTTTTCGAAAGTTATCGTGGCTACAGACAGACAGACAGACAGACAGACTACAGACAGACAGACACCTTGGTAAAAACCGTTTTTTCTGGCTCAGGGGGTCTCAAAACGTGGAGATTTGATGAAAACCGACTATGTCAAATTTTACATAAAACCAATACCTTCTCATTAGAATGAGAATGTAACTAGAAGACCGCCTTAAGTAAAATTAATCTTCATACAGATTAATGAAAACTGATTAAAATTAAAATTAAATTTAAATTGGATAAAAGCTGATGTCGCTATTTCAATGTGTTTTTTCATTCATGATTCCTAATTATCTTTTGCAGTCTTCTAAATGAAATATGTGTTTCAATTTGATAATGAGGTAATCAAAATAAGAAACGTGTTAAAAGTAATAATTTGTGCTACTTTTTTGCATCAATTATTGATTAAATTATTTAATAATTAATTACTAGTGCATGTAAGGCCGTAGCCAGACAAATTTTTCGGCGGTTGGGGGGGTATACAGAAGCGAAAAATTCTGGGGGGAGGGTATGCAGCGGCACACATGAGAGTATATGTATATTATGTACAGGTTTCAAGAATTTTGGTGTGGGGGATCAAATCCGCGTAATCCCCTCCGCCTTATGTTCCTGAAATTTGTTTCAAAGATGAAAATTTGCATTTGCGTGCAGAATTTTGTCTAGTGGTTATTTTAGTATTATTTTAGACACTTTTCTGAATAAGTGTGGCAAAAGTCAATTCAATCTGTCAATTCTTTCGAAATTTATCGTGCTAACAGACTAAAAATTTGCAGACACGCGTGCCAGACACATTGACAAAAAAAATTTTTTCGGGTTCAGAAGTATGTCCAGGAAGTTGGCACCGCCATTTTGTTTTTTCGAAAAAAAAAGTTGTGCTGAATTGTGCTGCAATTTTTTTTCGAAAAATTCAAAATTCGAGTCAGAAATAAAAAAAAAACTTTTTTGGGGCCAGCACCGCCATTTTGTTTGTTCGAAAAAAAAAATTTTGCGCTCAATTGTGCTAGACTTGTGCTTCATTGTGCCGTAAAAGATTCTTGAAAAAAGTCAAAATTTGAACCGAAATTCACAAAAAAATTTTTTTGAGACATTACGTGCAAAGCAATTATTGTCCTATACACTTTTTACTTAGGTTTTTGAATCCAAATTTTTCCAAAATGCGAATTTCAAAAATCTAAAAGTTGTGCTGGGTTGTGCTAGGCCTACAAAACAATTAATGTTTATAGACTTTTCACTCAGGACAATATTTTTTGGTAAAAATGTAGTTTTTTTTCTCAAAATGATTTTTCAAATCCAAAATTTTTCATAATGCGAATTTTGAAAATCTAAAAGTTGTGCTGGGTGTTGCTCGGCGTGCAAAAGATAAGACAAAAATTGTTTTGCACGCCTAGCACAACCCAGCACAACTTTTTGAATTTTGAAATTCGCATTTTGAAAAATTTTGGATTTTGAAAATCATGTTGAGAAAAATAAACTAGATTTTCATGAAAAAATATTGTCCTAAGTGAAAAGTCTATAGGACAATCATTGTTTTGCACGTCTAGCACAACCCAACACAACTTTTTGATTTTTGAAATTCGCATTTTGAAAAATTTTGGATTTCAAAAATCATTTTGAGAAAAATAAACTAGATTTTCACCAAAAAATATTGTTCTTAGTTAAAAGTCTATGAGACAATAATTGTTTTGCACGCCTAGCATAACCCTGCACAACTTTTAGATTTTTGCAATTCGCATTTTGAAAAATTTTGGATTTCAGAAATCATTCGGAGAAAAATAAACTAGATTTTCTACAAAAAATATTGTCCTGAGTGAAAAGGCTATAAACAATAATTGTTTTTCACGCCTAGCACAACCCAGCACAACGTTTAGATTTTTGAAATTCGCATTTTGAAAAATTTTGGAAATCCAAAATCATTTTGAGAAAAATAAACTAGATTTTCACCAAAAAATATTGTCCTAAGTGAAAATTCCATGAGACAATAATTGTTTTGCACGCTTGGCAAAACCCAGAACAACTTTTAGATTTTTGAAATTCGCATTTTGAAAAATTTTGGATTTCAGAAATCATTTGGAGAAAAATAAACTAGATTTTCACCAAAAAATATTTTCCTAAGTGAAAAGTCCATGAGACAATAATTGTTTTGCACGCCTGGCAAAACCCAGCACAACTTTTAGATTTTTGAAATTCGCATTTTGAAAATCAATTTGAGAAAAAGAAACTAGATTTTCATGAAAAAATATGGACTGGAGTTAAAAGTGTATAGGGCAGTAATTGTTTTTCGCGCCTAGCAGAACCCAGCACAACTTTCAGATTTGAGAAATTCGCATTTTCAAAAAATTTGGATTCAAAAATGAAAAATTATATTTTGAGTTAAAATAAATAATTTTTAACCAATAGAAGGGGAATGTTCAGAAAAATAGTTAAACTTTCACCCATAGTAATTAATCTTCGATTAGAAATTAACTTTGAACAAAAATTGTAATAGTTGATATATCCACCATAAAATATTTTAATTCTTCATTAAAGACAGTTGAATTGAACCAAAAAATAAGAATTTTCAACAGATTATTTGAATCAATCAATTATTTTTTCCATAACACCGGCACACAAAAAAAAACACTTTTCTGATCTACAGACGCGACACATATATTCTCATGTATTTTGACCCGCTAAGTACGAATCCGAGGTCCGTTTGACCCCAGCACATCTAGGTCAAGGGCATTTGAAGGTCAAATCGACAAAAAAGTCATTTGGGTGAGGATAGCTACTATAATTTGGATTTTTTGGGTCGCTGAATCCTCTTCGCTGTAATCGCCTAATTTCTCAGGAAAATAGCTAATATGAGAGTCCATGAAATGGAGTTTGAGATTCATCAAACATCCCAAGCGTTGATAGCTCCTCACCATATTTGCTACGATTGCTTCGTAGTCATTACTTCTGTGATTTCCCAAGAAGTTTTGAGCAACATCTCGAAAACTGAGACAAGCAGCTTTTTCTAAGTCTGTCATTGTGTTGATGAAACTTTCGTCGTGAAACATTTTACGGATCTGAGGTCCATCAAATACTCCTTCTTTCAATTTAGCATCACTTAGTCGAGGAAATTGATTTGTCAAGTACTGAAAACATGTTCCTTCTTTATTCAAAACTTTGACGAATTGTTTCATAAGTCCAAGTTTTATGTGCAGAGGCGGGAGCAATACTTTTGATGGATCAATTAAAAGTTGTTTGATTGTTGACTAAGGAGAATGGTTATGATTTTCAAATCACCACAAACTTGCCACTTATGTTTGTCATATTTAATTTTCTCCAATACATATTGGACGTTTTCGTAACTTTCTGTTAATTGTGTTGAATGCGCTATTGGTAAACTTGCGTACTCATTTCCTTTGTTAAGCAGCACTGCCTTAAGACTTTGTTTTAACGTTAACGTTAACATCTCGGCAATATACCAACATACCTTCTTCATCTTTATTGAAGTACTGACGGAACTTCTTTTCTCGATTCCTGTAGAAACATGACTTCTTCCCCTGTTCTACCATTCCACGGCTCTTCAACTCAGCTGCTATATATTCAGAAGCATCTTTAGGAAGACCCATGCTCCTGGTAAAATCGTTTAAACTATCTTGGTTGAAAAGTCTTAAAGATTCATTTTGTTTCTTTCTCCCGAATTTTGGAACATATTCTTCATTTTCATCATCTTCCTATGAGCAGTCGTCAGATTCTTCTTCACTGTCTAACATCACCTCTCTATCTGTCCCTTCATTTGTTGAAGCTTCATTTATCATTGAGCTCGTGTCCATATTTTCGATAGCAGACTCTAGATTAGATTTTGCAGTTATGACAGAAGACACTATTGCATAAGATATTTTTGATTTGTTTTTAAAGTTGAATCCTTTAACTTTTGTATTGAAAAAATAACAGTCTTTTTCTGATTGAGGTATTGACCACATTATCGGTGAGGAGTATTTTAACATTTTATTGTTTTTCATTTTATTCCAACGTAAAAGCATATTGTAACAAGCACTGCAAACGCTAGCTGGAGCAAATGTTTCATTTTGAAGGGAAAAATATAATATTGAAATATATATGTTTCTACATTGTTCATTCATTGACCTACGGCAAGTGATGACTTCATATTTCCCACAAACGTAGCAAAAAACATTTTTATCGCTTTTGCAGTCATGGCTGGTAAAAACATGATTACTTGTTGTAGCTTTATATTCTTCATCAGTTGAATCGCCGACCAATAAAGGGTGGCGGTAGCTGGATGACGACGATTGCGGGCCCGTTTCCTCACCCTGACCAACCGCCGATACTGGGCATCCGAAACCCTGCATCGTTCTTTCTCTCGTGTCGGCCATGACGGTATTATGCCTTCACCCCAGGGCTTAGACGAAAATTAAAAAGCAAAAAAGAAATCCGTTTTCCGCCGTCACCACGTGGAGGTGCCCTACGCGATATAAGTTTCCTGAAGTAAGCGGTGCGAACTTGACACAGAAAAAACACAAGATAAACTTTACATCGATTTCCGGCGAAAGATTCTTTGCAACAAAAAATAACTTCAGAGTATAAACTTCATATAAATATCGGTTAAACTTTCTTTTGTTGTTCCATGACAAACACATGTATTTTGAAAGACGCGAAGTTGGCTGAACAAAACTTTATCGCTCTAAAAAATTTCCTGCAACAAATTTTATTCTTAGTTTTTTCTGTGGAGACAAGGTAATTTGTAACCAAACATATGTACTAATTTCTGACTGTCTTAAATGAACTGTCGTGGGGATAGCGCTTGAAGGTTATTGTGCACTTGGGATTTTAGTCCTGATTTGTTCTGTTAAACGGGCTTCAGATTCGAATTCACTCACCCAAAAGCATGTAGAAGTCAAATTTTGGATCGGTAACATATTTTTCTTCCGATCCAACTTTGATATGACCTTGATCTGACCCTGATCTGACCTTGACCTTGGCGCCCTGGGGTCCAGCGGGCTTTGGATTCAGATTGAACGACCCCCACAACATATTAGTATAGTAGTCTAGTCCCATGTAGCTATATTTTACCCATGTGAACAATCTATATATTTAAATAAAATGACCTTAATGTGACCTTAGAGATCGTCATAGAAAGATACAAACGTACATATCTGGACATAAAATCTTCCGTTCTTTCAGAATCTGCAGTCAGAAATTTATTTTTAGAAAAATGAACGAAATTGACCTTGAACTCGATACGTTCAAATGGACCCCGGATTCGGATTCAACGACCCAAAAAACATAAATTATAGTACCTATCCTCACCCAAATGACTTTTCTGTCGATTTGACCTTCAAATGCCCTTGACCCAGATATATGTGTCGCGTCTGTAGATCAGAGAAGTGGTTTTTTTGTGTGCCGGTGTAATTGAATCAAGTATCTAGAATTTGTTTAATCGGTAGAATAATTAATTATTTCAAAAGAATATTAATTAAATTGAAAATATATTTCCTTGGTACAAAGAGGTGATGCATTTATACCAATGAAGCATTTCTTTATATGAGTTGAATATTGTGTTTCTTTTGCATAAGGAAAAAAGCTCTACAGTTAAAATAACATTCTTTCGGCACTCAATCTCATACTTATTCAAGCCGATGCTCATTCCAGGCAAATAATTTCACAACTTTTGCTAAATAATTGCAATTTTCTACGAAAAATAAGGAAAATATACTATTCAAGAAAAATTGAAAATCAAAAATTGATGGAAAAGTAGCGCATGCAGATCCTGAATATGTATAATCAATTTCAGATCCATTGATCCATTGTAATTTTAAGAGTCTGAAAAATTTTTATTTACCTTCAATTTGTTTGAAAAATCGGAAGACAATACTTTTAAAATAAGGCAAGCTACGTCGCGTTTACAGTTTCACAATATATGACCTTCTTATTTTTTCAATAGAGTTAAGAATGTAACACCATCACGTTATTTTATTAAACTCTTCTATTCTCGACGTTTCCCTTTTTTATACCATTTTCTTAATTATTATACATAGTCCTAAGTGAATAGATTTATTTGCATCACGCAATAAGTTTTTTCACAACTGAATTAAAAGATATCTCAACTAATCAAAGTATTAATTGTCTACTAATCCTTGGTGGCTCAATTTCACACTTATTTAAGCTGATGCTTAGGCAACGCAAATATCTGTTATAAAGTTCGTTAAGCATTTGCAATTTTCTATGAATAATGAGGAAACTGTATTACCGAAAAAAATTTAGAAAATCGAAGCAGAACTCTGTTAAAAAGTAGCGCATAAGGATCCTGAATATGTGTAATTAACATATGGGTTCATATTGATCCCTTATTGATCAATTCTATTTTTAAGATTGTAAAAGAAGCTTATTTTTCTTAATTTTGTTTTAAACAACGGGAAGGCATATTTTTCTGAAAATCGAAACAGACTAGGTCTCGTTATCAATGTCACGGTATGACCTTCATTTTGTTTCAATAGAGACAAAAGTGTAACACCATCTCGTCGTTTTATTAATCTTTTTTATTTTTCACGTTTTCCATGCTTCTAGTTTTTCGAAAATTAGGAAATACATCGACTACTGGAATTAGTAATTTTCTACCAATTTTCAGTGGCTCACTTTTCGCTAATCAGGTCTAAAAATTTTACTAGTAATTAGTTAAATTTTACTTATTTTGATTCAGAGAGCAAACAACCTTAGAAACTAAAATATACTTCTTTAAGCACTGAATTTGATACTTATTCTCCTCGTGTCTGATTGAGAAAATAGATTTTTTTCAATTTCTTTATTGATCTCATTTAAACTTTTTGTTTAATTCTAACACCCAATATTGCTGTACTCTGAAGATATGACAGAAAAGGTATTTTGAAAATAAGTAGTAATTGATTGCGAGTACTTTGTTTATAAATAATAGTGGTCCTGCTCAGAATGAATAGATACATTACATTTTTAATATTATAAAGATTTTGAAATTTAATAGAAATTTTGAAGATTTTGAGAATTTTAAAGCGTTTGAAAATTTTCAAAGCATTTTCGGACATTTAAAATTTCAACATTTTTTATTATTTGTGAAATTTTATAACATTTCAAAAATCTTATGAAATTTCTAAAATATTCAAGATTTTCGTAATTTAGGAATTGACAACCATTTTTAATGTTTCAAAAATTGAGGAATTTTGGAGAATTAATTGTTGTATTGTAATATGAATTTAGGAAGTCTTAGGAAATTTATGGTAAATTTCTTATGAAACAAAAATTCATAATTTTTTCGAAATTTCATAAAAGTTTTGAAATTCTATAAAATTTTTGAATTTTTCTAAAGATTTTGAAATTCAATAGAAATTTTTAAATTTTATACAAATTTGAGAAATGTTGAGAATTTTAAAGGATTTAAACATTTTCAAAATCTTTTTAAATATTTGAAAGTCCAAATTTTTTATCATTTATGAAATTTTATAACATTTCACAACCAATATTGAATTTCTAAAATTTTAGTAATTCAGGAATTAATAATTAATAATTTTCACTTTTTCAAGAATTGAGGAATTTTATAAACTTTATTTTTTCTTGGAAATTTATGAAATTCAAACAAATTTGAAATTTTTAGAATTTTCCAAATTTTCTAACCTTAAATAACCACGGCGTGTTTTATACTTCATTTTTTTTAAATGTGAATTAAGAAAATGTTCGGAAGTTCATGGTAAATTTCTTATTAACCAAAAATTTATATAATTTTTGAAATTCTATAAAAGTTTTGAAACTATATACCTAAAGATTTTAAAATTTAAAAAATTTAAAAAATTTTAAAAATTTTTGGTTTCTAGGAAAAAACCCCGCACACCATAGATGGGAAAAAAACATTCGGTCAAATTGGACTAAACTGCGGGAAATTCTAGGTCTTGAGGTCCTGATCAAAAGTTCTTATGGCCACAACCACCCAAAATGAATTGCTGAGGAGCTAGAGGTCGTCCAAAGTCAAAAATATTCCAAAATTGAATAGATTATTTGTGATTTTTTTTCCCCATGTATGGTGTGCGGGGTTCTTTCCACGAAACCAAAAATTTAAAAAATTTTTTAAAATTTTGACGTGCGAACTAATTTATTGCACTCGCTCATGTTTTAGGCTAAAGAAATATTTATTGGGATTAGTGGGACATTTTTTTCTTTATATATTCAAAAATTTGATGCGAAAAAATTGTTTCTTGGGCCTGTGGGTTGTTTTTCCATGATTTTGACTGTACAAAGATTTACATTTAATTACATTTACTGGTTGATCAAGTTTTTTTTGTTTGTTAAAAAATTCAAATTTTTTATTGAAAAATTGTCCCTTTGGATCAAAAATTCATGTTTTATGGTAGACGAGTTATCTTTTTTGTTGAAAATTCTGCTGTCTTCTATACAATTAATCTTCTGTGTTGAAAATTTTACTATTTGGTTGCAAGGTCAACTATGTTGTTGAACATTCGTTTATTCTTCTGTTAAAAATCAAAAATTCTTCGCTTTCATCATAAAAAAAATTGAAAATGAAGAAGTAAAACTTTAAAATGTTACAAAAAATTTGAAACGTTATGAAAATTTTGAAATTTTACAAAAATTTTTAATTTGTACAAAAACTTTGAAATACTATTACGTAAAAAATTCATATTTTTATTTGAAAAATAACCTATTCAATTAAATATTGATCTTTTTTGGTTAAAACCTTAACTATTTTGTGGAAGGTTGAACAAATTTATTGAAAATTCAATTTTTTATCTGGAAGTTGAACTATTTTATTTTTGGTTAACATTTTTTCTCATCAAAATTCATCTTTTATGGTAGAAGATTCATCTTTATAAATTGTAAATAAACTTTCTTGTTGAAAATGTAACTCTCTTCTCAAAAATTCGTCTTTCTAGCTTCACTCAGTGCAGCTTCTTTCCCAGTGGTAATTTTTATTTGAACCCGACACATATCTGTTGTGGATCTGAAGAACTAAATCCTTTGGCTGTATTTTCTTGATTGATAGAAATATTTTGCATATTCAAGGCAATGATTTCATTTACTCCAAAGATCTAGATTCGATGAAGTCTGATTAGTCCTTTAAAGAAATATTCATTTCATTACATGATTTTGATTGTTTGAATTAATCAGAACGCATTTGAATCAATTAATTTGTCCATGCTGGAATCAAGTCTTTAGATTTGTTCAAATAAAGGAAATAATTATTTAATTCAAAGGAATAAGAATTGTGTCAAAAATATATTTATTTGGTACAAAGTGTTGATCTTCGAATGCATGAATGAAGCATTTGTTTAGGTGAATAAAATATTGTGTTTACATAAATATGTATTCTTTCAGTTGGAGGAAATGTTTTATTTGATCAGAAAAATAAATTATTCGTAACAAATAAACATTTTTTTGGACGAAATAATTATTTTATTACATTAAATATTCATTTGGTTGGAAGAAATTTCCCTTTCAATGCAGAATACGAAGGAGACCATTCCAGAGATATCTTTTGTTTAAAAGGTGAAAAAAAGACTTTTCATTTGCTAATAAGAAATCATTCAGGCCAACCAGCGTGGATTCTTGAAACTGTTGCAAAACCAATACCTAACATTAACAACATTGTTTATTTTTCAAAAGCGCTCTTGCTTTATTTTTATAACAATTGATATAAATAAAAGCCCTCAATAAGCATATTAAATTTGTTTAACATTTTCTTATTATTCTTTAACACAAGATAAAAGTTTTTTTCTGGTGATGTTTTCTTGTATCACGAGTCCTTATTTGAGAGGCTGATAGCAAAAGCGGACTAAAAAAAAGTCGGTTCGAAAGCAGGTTGATTATTTCTGAGCGCAAGAACGAATTAGCCCACGCGCTACGAGCAAAAACAAATTAAAGATTTAACTCGTTTTTGCTCGTAGCGCGTGGTCTAACCCATTTTTGCCCGCACTCATATTTTGATTCGGTTCAACTCCAACTGAACTTCGGATTCGTTTTTGGCTACGCTGACATTTTTGTTTCGTTCGCGCCTGGGAGTGACCAAATAATTATTTAAGTTCATCAAAAATAATTATTTAAACAAATTATCATTTTTTATAAATATCTTCATCTACATTAATGCCAGATAGTTGCGGTTTTTCTGAAATTTTCAACTTTTTGCTTACTTTTCACTTAGTGAGGTAATAATTAATGCAAGTTAATAAAAATAGTTATTTAGACAATTTATTATTGTTTATAACTATTTTCTCTTAGATAATCGCTAGAAAGTTGTCGTCTCTTCTGAAATGTTCAACTTTGCTTCGCTTTTTTTAGTTATGAACAAATAATAAATAAAAAGTAGGCAGAATCATTTTTCAAACAATCTCTTTCTTTTTTGTGAATATATTTTGCTGGAGGGGTGAATTGTCGCACGGCATGTATTGATCGATATTCTAATTAGGTGCTCCTCGAATCTACGAAAGTTGTTCTACGATTGTTTATTATTACAAGTAGTTGCTATGACCATAAACGAAGGCTTGTTTGACCTGCCCTTTTTCCCTTTCTTCTACGATAAGAAGAAGAGCCGGGCAGCGATAAAGAGAGAAATCCACTTTCACTTGTAACAAGGCCGCTACCGATTTGAGTCGTGTATCTTGTGAATGAAAATAAATATATATTTGAATAATTGTGTTTCATTTAATATAATTAGTAATTCGTAAATTCAGTGCTTGATAAATAAGTGTTCATTTACGACTCGACAAAACATGGTCCATCGAGCCGGATTATCAATACTTTCCAACATCAGAATGTAGTATCGATGAATGGAAGTTCGTGAGGCATCTTTCATCTTTAGTAGGCGGTTCCAGATTCCAGAATCTACTGTATAAAAGGGTGAGCTTGTTCAAAAACTACTTATTTATTTCCTTTTATCGGCAACGATGGCGAGCGAGCAACTTGTTATTCTAAACAAAAAGAAGAGTACCATCAAGGGTCAAATAGCTAATTTTAAAAACTTCTTGGCCAAATGTCGTGAAGAAGAACCGAATGCAATAAGACTAGATTTACATTTGCAAAGATTAAAGAGTGCTTTTGAAAAGTTTGATGATATACAGGATCAATTCGATTTGTTAGACGCAGAGTAGACGGTCAACACCTTTTAGCATTAACGCAACCGTCGAATCAATCTACAGACACCATACTCCCTACTATAGACGTTCAGCAGACCAAGCGTAGGGTAAAGTTGCCACAGGCTACGTTACCGACCTTTAGCGGTCGTTATGAAGAATGGCTTGCTTTCAGGGATTCATTTGCATCCTTAATACATAATCAAACTGATTTAACAGATGTAGAAAAACTTCAATATTTAAAATCAGCACTTAAAGATGATGCAGCCCAAAAATATCAGTTTTTTCAATAACTGAAGACAATTATAATCGCGCGTGGCAGCTTTCAGAGAAAACATACCAAAAGAAACGTTTAATCATTTCTCGACATCTTAGTTTAATCCTCCGGCTACCAGTCCAAGAAAATCAAACCTCCGAAGGTTTAATAAAGCTAGCTGATGACACACAACAACACATGTTATCATTAGCTTCATTGGGCGTAAAGATCTCAGAAGAAATTTTTGTTCAAAATATTGAAGAAAAATTGCACAAAACGTCATTAGAAGAATGGGATGAAACCCTAACACGAGACGGATTCCCTAGACTCGACGATATGTTAGAATTTTTATACAAAACAGCTACTCGCTTATCTCAGCGCGAATCTCAATATAAAAATCTCAGTAAAGACACAAGTGGTACACCAGGTAGTTCCGGAAATCAAAGGAACACAAAAACTACTTTCGTAACATCGACTATAAAACCATGTCCGGCGTGTAGATGCAAAACTCATCCGCTCTTTCGATGTGAAAAATTTCGCAGTTTTTCAATTCCGGGAAGAATTCAAGTTGTGCAAGACGCCTCACTTTGCCCAAATTGCTTCCGATTTAATCACAAATTAGCGGAATTTGAGTTCGGTAATTGCATGGTTTGCAACAAAAAACATAACACACTCTTGCATCTTGAGTCTTCAATCTTAAAACCCTAGCTCACAAGACCCACAAGACTCACAGGAAATAGTGAACGATACATCTCCTTAACGACAAAAATTCCAATGAATCAATTAATGACAAGCGCAGTGATTTATTCATTGGATAAAGACAGACGGCCTATACGATGCCGAGCTCTTCTTGATACATGTTGTGTTGACCCGTCTGGACGCTGTGGCGACCTTTGGACATACATCC